>JAVFBZ010158302.1:0-18135 GCA_032466195.1 Katharina tunicata | reverse complement strand
GTTTACAATTTAAGTTTTGTGTTGCATGAACCAAGCTCAGGTTTTGAATGCTTTTAAAGTCAGATTTACATGTAGATGATGAGACCTAAGGTTATTTCAGTTGTGAGGCCTCATCCATACCCCTCTCACAGGGTTAGGAGGGCAATACTAATTCAGAAATTAATTCTACAGCTGAGTTATCGAATTAGGTCAGTATAATTCTAAAATGGTGTTAACTTTCGTAAAAAGCTGGGCCCAATAACGGTTTAACCTTAAAAAACGTGAACTCTGCAAATTTGTATTTTCTAACACATGCATTCTGAATTACTGATTCAAGAGCTTATAGTTTAATTGCAGGCAGCATAAGGGGGTGTTTTTCATATTTTGTATTCTATGTTACCAATTTTATCATAAAGTTTGTGCACTTCCGCAAACCCAATCAGAAATTTTTAATTCTGATTTATTTCCTTTGAGCTTTTAAAGTGTCTGCTTTGTATTAAAGGGATTTTATTTTTTTCTTGGGAAATAAATTTTTATGAGATTTGTTAATTAGTCAGTTTTACACACAATGCTTAACAAATTTGACCTTTTACCACTTACATGTAATTCACTACATGTTTTGCAAAAGCTAAGATGTGAAGAAACACAATTTTAACATTTTTATGAAGTTCAGACTTGAACTAGCGCAAAATTTAAGTTTTAGTTCTAAATTCACATTTATTAATGCAAAAAATTACTTAATACTTTTCCTCTCTATGTCAAATTTATTAATGATTATGGGTACTCAAAGAACAAAGTGACCTACATGTTGTATAAGTAGTACTTTAATATACAAAAAGTAAACTTTGGTTTTGATGTGGATTGTATATATACTATTACAATAGTGAAGAATAATAAATGAAAACTCATTAAACACACAATTTAGACAAGAAAACCATGCAGAGTAACTGGAAGCATGTGAATAATTAAAATGATGTATCATATGTTTATTTATTAGGATGACATTTTGTGTGTACAATGTATGGTGGAATTTTTATTCCACCTATTTAAGTCCAAGTACCGTAATGCAGCACTAATATGCTACTGTTTGGTGGCTCAGTTGGTTGAGCGTCAGTGCTTAGTGTCCCTCACTACTATTCCGGCGCTCAAGCATCCTTACAATCTTAGATATAAAAGAGAATTTCCACTGGCCAAGTAGATCAAGGGGACGAGGGCTAGTTCCTGTTTTGTTTTTTAACCAAACACCAAAAATGCAAAGGTATCATAAAGGTGAAATACTCTTGAGAGAGACGTTAAGCACAAAGCACTTAATTAAATAAATGTAAAAATATATTACACACTTTTGTCAGTGTTCTAGCTAGAACCATCGACATAATGTAAAGTTTTTTCCCACCAAACAGTAGAATTCAAAGTTCTCATATAAGTGAAGTGCCCAGCACTGTTAAGGACCAAGTACTTAATTAAATGCCAAAATATGTTAATTCTTCTCTTACACCCTTTCATCAGTGTTGTACAACCAATCATATAATGAACTCAATATTTGCTACAATGTCTGAAGGATTTGGCAAATAAGATATATACACAACCAAATTGAAGTAGACCACTGGTTAAAGTTGTGATGTTTAAGCAGACATTTGAAGTGGACTTTTTAGTTTTAGATTTTAGTTTTATCTTGACCTTGAATAGTATGGACTATGAACCATTCCACAAAGGTTGTGAAATTTATTAAAGTTTTGTGGATTGGTGGTAAATATGAAAGTCCAGGAGAATAATTTAATTCTAGTTAGTTTGTGTCCAGATGTTAGCTTACTGTTGGTCTGTGGTGAGAAACTGAAGAGATAGTTTCACACTTTACACCATGTTTACACCTGTTAGGGAATTAGTCTGCTTAGTCCAATAACAGCTTGAGTTGGTATCAAGGTTCCAACCATCAGGGCAACTTTTACATTTTGGGTGTTACTAAGGCCCTTTGACACCTGACTGGCTTCAGCGAGTTTCTTGTTAGTTTGATCTCTAGGTTAATCTCTGTTTTTTCTCTGATTTAAATTTTAAACCTGTAAATACCTTAGAGGGATAAAAACGTTGTTACAAGTCCCAAACAGTGAGAACTTTGCCTCCACATTCTTTCGCCCTGTGCATAGTTAATCTTAAATGCTACACTGCTCACAGAAGGGATGCTAGTTTGTACCATACACATTGCTTAAAGACAAACATTATCATCTATTTTATGTTGCAGACGAAAGCATAAGCATGTTAGACAACACCACAGTCCTGAATACTTAGGTAAGAGATAATGTGATATCGGCAACACAAACTTAAATGGAAACCCTATCCTAAATCAGAACATAAATTTAGATAAATACAAATTTCATAGAATAAAAGGAAGGTTATCAAGCATTCATAGTTATGATTGTAACAAACAAAATAGCAACTCGATGTGAATTTTTGACAACCATGTAAAAAGTCGTGATATGAGTAAACTATTCTTGAGTACAACGCTATACACCAATCAAGTAAATAAAGAAGTAAATCAATAATTCTTTGCTCTGTAATTCTCTATATTGTTTATATTGAGTTTGGCCATCTTCTTTTTGGTTAGTGTGGTGTGAGACTGATTTTTTCCAATGATAAAATCTTCAAATAATGAAATAAAACCTGATTCGGCTCACAAAACCATCCTTTAAATGTGAGTTTTGTAACTTGGAACTTTGGAACTTCGGCTTGTTAAAAAGGATTAAAATGTACTAGTGTGTATTTAGAATAATTTAACCTGGCGTAGCATGATAATACTGTCAAAGAGTGTGTTTTCTTATATGAATTTATTGTGTGCCTTGTTCTTGTTATTCTGTTTTGTTGACTATGTTTTATGTATAGCAATGCTTGTTATCCACATAAAACACACTTAGTTCTTGATTACTTCAGTTAAATTTTGGTCCGCTTTCGGCACTTTGTATATGTATATCAACATACCATCCGGTATATTCAATTCTGCTTGACAAACGTTTGGGGACTTGATGATGAACATTTGAACTTCAGAGGGAACCCTTTTAACAAAGAGCGTATGGTTCTTATAAGAAGTGATAGACCCCTGGTGTTATCTGCCAGTCCAGTGCTATCCGCCCATCTGTATGCCCGTTAGAGCCGCGTGTCTGAGCTGAGGTTAGTGTTTATGTTCAGCCCCCTTCACTCACTCACTGGCTGCCCCTCGCCAGTTCTATCGATGGAAACAGACCGTCAGTTGTTTGGTATCGGCATCGGCATCAAGCATCAACTCTCGCACGACCAGTCATATAGATCCTCCTCACCGACTGATAGTGTTCAGAAATACCATTGTCGACTGGTCATGCGAGTGTCGATCCAAGGCTCAGTTAGAGACTGACTATCATACGTTGTGCATTTACGATCCCCTGATCAAAGTTTATTTTCTAATGTTATGTTGTGATTGGTACACTGGCTGCTGCAATACAGAAGTCCGATAACAAAAGATCTGCAGCGATTCAGCCCTTGTGACTAGGGGAAAATTCATACAAATAACAATTGGACTGGTGTTACCTATTGGATTTTATATTCAACTCAGTATTTACGCATTCGTTATTGGATTCTTGTAGTTTTGTGTGAATTTGAAGTATCCTATAGTTTTTATCTTCACTAGTTCTGTTTGTTGGGCTTAATGCAAGTTTAGGGATGTGATTTACTATTTCCGTTGGATTAAACCCTTTAATCAAAGATCCTAATATTATCAAGTTCTACAACGTCAAAAAGAAGCCGGACTGTACATTTAATGGGAGAAAGTTGGACCGGTTGTGATATGACTGTAATAATAGACGTTTTGCTCTATTTCTTCTCAAAGTTGTTTTAACCAAGTCGCTTTTCATTGGTTTCTGAAGTGAATGGATAGCTTTGACTTGTCCAACATAAACTTTTCTGGGAGGATGTAAGTGTTTTTTAAGCTATATTTTCAGTTAATTTGCTTCTTTTTTCTAACAGTATGCATTAGTTATAAAGTATTTTTCCAAGATTTTAACTGAGTCTAGATGTGCCCGTTTCATTTGTGAATAGATGTTTGCAGCACTGAAATTTCAACCCTTTGTCCTCTAACATCAGTTTATGCGCACATAGAAGGTGTATTGTCTGATCAGTTTTGTTGGAAGTCTCGTGCGAGGCCAGTACGTTATATGAGTGCTATAATCTTTAATTGGAAAAATCCGAACAAAGAAACAATTTTGAAGAAAGTTTTACTGCCAGGTTGGCTGTATGAAATCGTTCCATTCAATTGTTAATGTAAAAAATTGACTGTTGTAAACGAACGACATACTGAATCAAATTTCCGGGTGGTTCATCTCACTGTTGCATTGGTTGTTGGTAACCTTGACCACATCCGAACATATGTGCAAGCACTAAACCTACCATATAAGCTCAGAAAATTGTTTATAGGAAACCTACTCCAGCATGTATACGAGTTCGTCTGTAACTTAACATATGTCTGCTTTAGAAATATCCCATGTAAGTTGACACAGTGAGGGACTAAGCTTCCTAATGGCATCCATATTGTACATACCCAGCCACCCAACCTGCCAGATCTTGTCGCCCATAGCTTAACTATGGGCTTGGCCGTCTGACAAGCGCGAGATGTATTTAACAGAAGTAGAAACATGTTTCCAGCAGCAAGTACTATAAACGTTTGATGCTTATCGCTACCCTTTAGGCAGTTTGCTGTATTGTACTAAGAGCGCCTTTTTGATGGCTTGATAACCCACTCATCTTGGCTCATCAAGCATTCTTAGTTACTTTGAAAGTTACTGTATACCTTACCGTTTTGTGGACAACGGAACTGTAAATGTTAACACCATACCTGCAAGTGATACATTTAAGATAATTATTTGTCACAATATTCGATGTAGGCACACCAACCGTTTTATTTCTATTAAGACCAAGAGCCTAACTGACTAGAAGTTGGTGTTGATATTTACAAGCAGATCCATTATTTCTCAATCTATTAATTATTTTGAGGTACTTCAAAAATCAGAAGGTGGGCAAATGTATAATTCACCAAAAATAACAAAAGTGCGAGAAGGCAAATGATGAAATAATTTGTGATAACACTGTGATAGGTTCATGACCATTCGCACTTATTTGTGGAGAGGGTGCGTTATTATAGCTTACATTTATCAAACCACTCTACAAAGTAAACGTGTGTCAAATTATCTTTTTTCGTTGTTTTTGCTCAGTTTTATCAAACCATTGAACGCGACGAGCGGTGGTTCCGTTAGTTGTGTGTTTGACTGCTGAATCCCGTTCAGTGTACCCTGAATAGGTTGGAATCCCCCTGTATACAATAGAAGTTTCCGGTGGCTACGGAGATCACAGGGTGGATTCTGTATGAGGTTTCGTCCTTTTTCCACCACACACCCCCAACGCAACGTCGTCATATTAGTTAAATAATCTTATGACGTTAAACCCCAATCAAATAGATAAAAAAGCATTCCACCACATAAACATGTATGAAAGGATTTTTTTGCGTTGTTTTTGCTTATTTTTTTCAAACCACTCCATAACCACATGCGCAATTGCCATTTATCTGAAAACAGTGACGTCACTGTCCGAAATCTTTATGGATTAGAACAAATATTTTCAATGCGTTTTTAATCGCGTTCTTTTTTGTTTTTTGCCCAGTTTAATCAAAGCACTCTATAATCACATTTACTCGATTTGCACTAATTTCGGATTTTATTATAGCTAGCAATGGGAAACGCAGATATAGTAACTTATAACTTCCATCACACACATATTGTAAAGCTATGCTGAATAGGTGTTTGCCTAATTTTAGCGAAACGGGAATAGTTGTATTAATACTGAAGGAATTTATACATTTTAGGGAGGGAATCAGTTAAGAATTTTGAGATATTGGAGTTGGCAGGCACATTTATAAGGTAGGAGGGGTATTTACTAAACAGCATAAACCCACATGTGGGGAAATGAAATATAGCTATACATACGATAATTATATCTGCTAAAGAAACGACCAACATGTGTGTCTTATTTAGCATATGGATATAGTTTTTGTTTTTCTTTGAGCTCTTCTTATTGCAAGGTTAAGAAGATTTTCTTTCCGCAGATTATAGCGATGTTACTTAAGATTTACACAGACGTATGTTGTTTCCAATTAGTATATTGTATCACATGAGGCGTAATGAAGAAGTTGTCTGTATGACTCCAAGCTACGTATCAATTATTTAATCTGTCTTCATAATGGGGTTATAGTGTCTTAATAATTTGGTTACAATTACTGTCAAGTATGGAATTTTTAACTATAAGGAATGAAGTTGTTTTGTTACTCCCCAGCTTCTTATTTCCTCTTTAAAAGATGTACGTCATCAGCATGGAGACGCAGTTAAGAAAATCGTAATTATCAAAAATTTATTATATATATAAAAAAAACAAGTATCGCTTGAAACGGTCGGAAATAAAAATATTACTATTGTTGACCTGAAGGGACAGACAAATCCATTTATATTTTTCCGGGGAAATGATAATATGCTCTCCCAAAAAGACCATACCTAAAACTCTAAACCAATCAAATTGCTTCAAATTTACTTCCTTTCCACAGTCTTAATACATGAAAAATTGGTCAACCTTTCAAAACTATTCAGCGACCTCTTTCCCAAGATCAACTCTGTTTTCGAAATATAATAGTTACAGGTGACCATATTTCAAACCAATTATCTCCCTAATTAAAACATAAAAAGAGTATTACTGTTTAGAAAAGATTGTACAACCATAAATTCTATGCCCACATATGCCGTTAGCGCAAATGTTCCAGGCACAAAAAAATACCTTTAAATATGCTGTTTTTTAATCTTTCCGGGAATACTTTCTCTGACAGACTGTCAAATGGTTGTGTGGTTTGGGTGTCAGGTTATGCAGCACCGAGAAGTCCTGTATGCTGACGATGGCTTCTGACCAAGCAACGAAAGACACAATTTGAACTGGATTACAGGAACTGTAATATACTTACAATAAAGCACGTCGTTGTAGGCCTCATGTAGGTGCAGAGTGGAAGAGTTGATCTGCTTTGTATTTATGCGATCGATGAAAGCTTAATAACTAATTAGAGTCATATCGATGTTCCTTTGAATAATTAGCAACTCTACTTTAAATATATTATTTTCAACGAAGTCGTTCATTCATTATTATAAGGTCAAAACCAGAAACTCTTCAATCATTTAATAAGTCTTGTGGACGTCCATAATGAAAGGTTTGCGTTTACTTTTTTTATACGACCAACGTAAGCTTGATTAGATTCACTATCAATTTTCATTTGAATATCGTTTTTCGACAAAGTTTACTTTTACAGCTTTGCGGCTAAATCCAGAAAGTCGTACATCAATAAAATTACCACAAATTGATCTCGTTCAGATACAAGAAAAAACGCGTAAACCTGTCAACTGACCGTTAATTATGATTCTAAAGAAAGGATGTTGGGATACCACTCTACAAAATAAACGTCATTTTAGGAATAGTAAATTATTTTTTGTTAGGAAAATAATGCGTGGAACTTCTCTTTATAAAGCGGGTCATTTAATATTAAACTTATTAGTTTGTAAAGACACAAACTTGATCCTAAGGAACACCACGAATTAGTTAAGTCAATCTATACTACCATGCACCCGTCGGTAGTCATTATGTATGGGCTTTAGTCTTACTTAGTCGAAGTCACACAAGATCAAAAATGTGGATGATGGTTACATTTCTGTATGATCGGCTAATGATAATGTATGCAACTTCCAACATACTGTGTTATTTGTTAGCTAAAGTAATATATTTTTTTTACCTTAATCAGTCTTATACGATGTTAAGTTGTCAATTCGTATATTGTTTTGAATTCTGGTAGAGGCCCACACGAAGCTTATCGAAGGGCAGAGTCGTTCAAATGAATTGCCAAAGCATGCCTGCGGTCGAAAAAGCAAATCAATAATTTAAGCTTCCTTTTCAAAAGCCATGTCCCGTTCTACAACGGTGAAGCGCATCTTTTCTCTATCGGTGTCTGTTCTGCCAAGTGTGTATCATAAGTTTTCGTCCGCCCGGCAAATCTCGAAATAGTTATTGTGTCCACGAGTATACGTCCACCTGCATGGCAAATCTCGAGATCATTCATTTGACCATGAGTTTTCTTCCGCATGCCAAATCTCGAAATCTACCTTGTGTCCATCAGTTTCTTCGGCCCAGCAATTCTCTTAATGACTGGTGTGTCCATGAGTTTTCACCCACCCGAATGGGAAATCTAGGAATCCTTTGTATGTCTTATGAGTTTAATTCCGTGTAAAAATAGTAAAAAATAGTAAATCATCCGTGTGTCCACGAGTTTACGTCCGCCTGGCGCATGTCGAAATCACTGTGTTTCCAGTAATTTTGAGTGATGTTTATCTTGTAATATATAGTATTTAGTCATGCATAGTTTGATCGCTCTTATAGCAGCGCTCACGCCATGCAACTGACTAACATCATAACGTAAGATAACATAACCTAATCAGTAGGCTGCTCGCAGTTTTTCAAAAAATGCGAACAAGTGATTGCCGTATTTTATTCAAAGACTGAAGAGTTGTTTATCCAATAATTTTCTTGCATGTATTTTTTCAGTTTATCCTCACATGTGCTTTCTTTGTGTTAAACTCTCAGGAAATTCAATATTTATTCCTTGTTACGCGACATAAGTACGGTTGATTTCTAGCTATCGATGTTTGTCATAGACGCTAAAATGTTTATTCTGTATTAAGATCAACCAAGTTTACCAATCTAGATAATCAATTATTATTTTTTCCTATTAATTTATTAATTTACTACAAAACTGAGAAAAGTGTGGTCAAATTAGTAGTCTGGTTTCACATCCACAATCAGTTCTGTGATACTATCTATCTTATAAACATGTTGAATGGGTACCGCTGTTCTTTGTTGCACTTACATCGTCAGCTGACCTCACCCTCTGTAGCCTAGAGGAATATGATATATTTACAAACTATACAGGGTATAAATGCATGTATGGAAACAGTTGATAACAAGGTAAAGCCACTAACAGCAATTATACCGATTCGAAAGAGTCAATACAAGGTCTGAGTTGACATTTATCATTAGCCTAACCACAAACAAGAAGGTTCACGTCTGTACGTATAACGTGTGATTGAGAAGTATATTAATTAATTGAATCGAGTTGAACTGGTGCATGTTGACGATAGAGTCCGACTGGCTCCCATGAATAGCCGCCGATTTAACAGCTTGTCAGGCAAACAGTGACGTTCTAATAACTGTAATGTCATGGTAGTGTGATATGACATGGCAGTGATTACGAGAAACAGACCATGTGAAATCCCTTTTCAGCAGACAAGACCGCTCCCAACCCTGTTTGTATGATAATTACCTTTATTTGTTTCCTCTGTCAATATATTAAATGATAATGCGATGGAGAAACGTTAAAGAGAGAGATATAGACTCGTTAGGGATGCAAACCTTCCATTATTAGAGATGGGCGTAATCCAATTCTATGTCATTGTTTCGACGTTCAATTTAATTTGATTGTTTTTCCTGAAGCCAGGTCGTTGTCAGTGATAAAGGACGAAGAATAAAATCCAGACCAAGTAGTCTAAGTCACTAGGGAGAGTATAAAAGCGATCAATATAAGAGAGTTTACGATAAGCTTTTCTCTGCAAGCACTCGGCGATCAACTCACTATAGAGTCAGTCAATTCCTTATAGCAGGTACGAACACTCTAATGTGTTTTTTCCCGTCAGTTGATTGCAACTTGTGTGGCCGATTGTTTGTCAGGTAAGCTCATGGCGTAATCAAACACAGTCTCTCTTAAGTCATTCAGCCGATATATTACCGCAAACCGTGTCCACAAGCCTTGCGTTGGACAATCACTGTTTGACTTGATTGTATCCCAACTGTTGACTAATTAGAGATTACATGTGTGTCGTCCATTGCCTGATCCCTATTGCGATAGCAGTAAATCGTTTGGGAGAGATTTATGATTTACCTGTATTACTCATTATCATTGATCTCTGTTTTATCAAGACTCCAGGCGATGCGTGAATAAGCCTGTTCTCTTTACTGTTTTAGATTTATCTACATGCTTGAGATTCTACGTTGTATGAGCGGGGAAGGTGTTGCATTTGTTCTGGAACATACTTGATACAGGGTATTACTATGTGTATAACTTGTTGTGAAATTGTATTGAGTTGTTTTACTTGAAAGCAAATAATACCCTTTGTTAGAAGATGCAATAATGACAATACATTTTTTCCGTTGCAGGTTATGACGGGAACAAAACGGAAGGCAAGGAATTTGGAAGAAGTTTAACAGATTTGTGGTGTGCAGTGTAATGGCAATGATGAAGTTTTCGCACAGAGTGATTTTTGTGGGGGCTTCTCTGTTCATCACAGTGACCCTGTATCTTTTTCTCAGTGTTGAGACTATACTGGATACGAATCAAGTGCATCGGCGTAAACTGCTGGACGCTCACATATGGCCTTTACGGGATTCGGAGTCTCTGGTGATAAGCCCACAATCGTCCGAATGCTCTTTTGGATCCAGTTACCGCACCAGTTCTAATATATCAACCTTGCAGATATTGGATTCTGTCAGTTTTCGGACTGGTTCTGATGGATCGTATTTACTGCCAACGGTTACCTCGCCGCCCAGAGTTAGCCATAAGAATACTAAAGTAGCAGATCCTTTAAGAGTAATAGTAGTGCCCCATTCTCACAACGACCCGGGATGGGTTAAAACACTTGACGAGTATTATATTGACCAGACTCAGCACATATTAAGCAATATGGTAGAACGATTAACTAAATACCCTAATATGACTTTTGTTTGGTCTGAAACAGTATTTTTATCAATGTGGTGGAATAGCCTTGAGGATGATGTACGCTTACAAGTACGAAGGCTAATACGTAAAGGACAACTAGAAATTGTTCTTGGAGGCTGGGTTGTTCCCGATGAAGCCAGTACTCATTACTTTGCCTTAATTGATCAACTTATTGAAGGCCATCAGTGGATAGTAGACAATTTAAATGTCAAGCCAGTAAACAGCTGGTCGATTGACTCATTTGGGCATTCCGCTACTGTGTCTTACCTGTGGAAACAGGCAGGTTTGGAGAACATGGTTATTCAGCGTGTCCACGGCAGTGTTAAGGGATATCTAGCGGAGAGAAAAAGCCTGGAGTTTCGCTGGAGACAGTCGTGGGACACTTCAGGATCTACGGATATACTCTGTCATGTTATGCCCTATGCCTTATATACTATAAAGTATTCTTGTGGACCTGATAAATTTATGTGCCTTTTATTTGACTTTCGGAAAATTCCCGGTGAAGTTAACGAAGCGAAAGGTAAGACAATTGACAGTAGCAATATTGAATCACAGGCTACTTATTTGTATGAACAGTATCGTAAAAAAGCTTCCCTGTATACACATGGTGTCATCCTTGTGCCCTTAGGCGACGACTTCAGGTATGATAAAGCACAGGAATGGCAACAACAACACGATAATTACATGCAATTATTTGACTACATGAACTCTAGAAAGGATTGGAATATGCAGGCAAGGTTTGGAACATTAAAGGACTACTTTGCGGCAATCAAATCATTAGGTCAGACGTCAGCGCTCAAGACCGGTAATTTCCCCATTTTGAGTGGCGACTTTTTGCCTTATTCTGACCGGGATAACACCTACTGGAGTGGATACTTTAGCTCGCGGCCTTTCAGTAAGAGAGCATCTAGAGAAGTGGAAACCAGTCTGAGAGCTGCCGAAATCCTGACTACATTCGCCAATATATACTCTAAACAGTTAGGTTACCACTTCGAAAACCATCATGTCTATTTGTCTTCCCTTCAGAAGTCCCGACGAAACCTGGCTTTATTTCAACACCACGATGCAATTACCGGTACTTCAAAAGAGTATGTGGTTGGGGATTACCTGCGGAAGCTTGCTGCGGCGTATAACTATACCCAGGAGGCAGTCGCTGGAGCCATGCAGCTGCTCTTATCGAAAGGACGGCTATCCATGTCGGTAAATAAACTTCTGCCAGTAGACAGGAAGACCATGTTTCTAAGGTTTCCTGAGAAAAGCAATATCCATGTCTCAAGAGAAGGAACATATGTTGTATTTTTCAACCCTGTTAGTAAAACGAGGAAAGAAATCGTTCACCTCAACGTGGATAGTGACACTGTCGAGGTTAGAGACGAGAACGATACTGCAGTGCCTTGTCAACTCAATCCAGTTTGGGTTTCATCTGAAAAAATCTCAGAGTCAAAATTTGAAATTGTTTTTCCTGTTGAATTACCGCCTTTAGGGCTTGTAGTGTATAAGTTTTCTAAGCTCTCCTTTGAACCAAAGAAACTGTACCCAGCTGGCATTATTATGTATAATACTTTAGATTTTGTTTTACCTAGCACGTCTAGGTTAATAGAATATCGACCTGATATCGGAAGTCCTATCGTTTTACAAAACGAGCATCTTAAAGCCACTTTTTCTCAAAGAACTGGTTATTTGCAGTATGTTGTTAACAAAACCTCAGGCAGGAGAACTGAGATGTCTTTAGAATTTATGCAGTATAAATCACGTGGAAGTGGCGCTTATATTTTTTATCCCGAGGGAAAAGCCGTGCCGTTTGAAGAGCCCCCTATGATAATACGTGTTATAAAAGGTCCAATAATGTCAAGTATTGAAGTAGTACATCACCAGTATCTCAGGCATCTTGTCCGCCTATATAATGCCTTCACTGTTCAAAGTATGGGATTGCATGTAGAAAACGAGATATTTCTGTACAAAATGGCAGATGTTGAAGTCGTTATGCGACTGAGAACTGATTTAACCAACAAGCAGTCTCGGTTCTTCACTGACGAGAACGGCTACCAATTCATAAGGCGAAAAACTTATGATAAATTGCCTCTTCAAGGTAACTTCTACCCTATAACTACAGCATGTTATCTTCAGGATTCTAGCAGACGAGTCACCATGCACAGCGGTCAGTCATTAGGTGTGGCGCACCTTGACGACGGGGTCATGGAGGTCATGATAGAACGTGCTCTTATCTATGACGATGATAGAGGCCTTGGTGAGGGCATCCAAGATAACAAACCGACCAGATTGTTTTTTATTCTTCAAGTGGAACATTCCCAATCAGAACATTCACCCCAATCCCAATTACACTCATTCCCCTCTCTGATAAGTTCAGTAATGAACAGTTTCCTTCAAAATCAACTGCAAACATTTTATGCCACACAAGGTACGAGATTCTCTTCTAGAACTTTTAAACCTCTTAACAAATCGCTACCCTGTGATATTTCTGTTGTGAATTTAAGAAATATGGTGACTTCTTTAATGACAGAAAATGGCACAGCACTTATATTACACCGACTTGGTTTTGACTGTGATTTTCCTACTAGTGGGTTATCGTGTAATTTAAGTGAGGGTGAACTGGATTTGAATTCACTATTTAGTGATATTTCTCTTAAAGATGTTAGAAAAATGTCCTTATCTTACTTGCACCATTTACAAACTGTCAAGAATGGTGTGTTACGTCTGACTCCAATGCAGATATCTGCTTTTCATGTCCAATGGTGATAAATTGGTAATTATTCCGACAACTTGTGGAAAGTTCTTGGGGTTGGTTTACATTTCTGTCGGTGAAAATATAATTTAAAGAGGTGCTTCATGTAAATTATTGCCTAAAGTAGTACTATGATATTTTCCTGACCTTTTGTATAATTTTATGCTAGACTTTAAACTATTAAAAGAGAAAATGCATTGTAGTGATATAGCCTTAAATATCACGTTAAACATCAAACTATTAAATATTAAACAATATGAGACCTTATTGGTGTTTTAGGGAAATAAGCATAAAATAGAACGGAAGATAGATGACTCTCGTACAAATTTGTATTCTTCTAAAATTTGATTCAAGCGTTCAATAATATAAAATAATTTCTAGACGAGTATATCAAGGCTTCATGCAATATAATCTTCAATTTTGCTTACAATATCTCATTCAATCTGTAATACGATTATATGTGATGGGCGGTAACTATTATAATTGTCACCATTGTATATCACCGAGGTTCAAGCGGTCGGTTTTGTCGGAGCTTCTTATGCTTTGGTGCTTTGAACTAATTGACATTACGAGACCGAATTGCACTTAAACTATAGGTGTGCTAATACTGTCTCATTGTACCATGTTTTGCGTTCTGTGAATGTCTTGAATCATTATTATCATTATTTGATGCACGTTTTCATTATTATCATTATTTGATGCCCGTTACGTGGAAGGTGGTTGTACTTTACCTCGCTGGACTGCATGGTACACCGCAATAAAAGTAAAATACGTTAAGTACAACGGAAAACCACAATAGTTCATTAATTTATTACAGCGTTATACACCATTACATTACTTTATTACAATTCATGTTATATATACTGAAGTTGAGAGAAAGCATTAAACTAGTCAAGAGCAGAAGTAAAAATGCTTGCATGACGTATGTATTTCCTGATCAATTGTTTTAAGTGCAATATTCCGTAAATGACATATGATTTTTCAATTAGTTTTTGCTTTTGTGGCCCGTGTTTGCTCTGGATAAATGTCTTCCGACCTGCAGCGCTCCGCTAGTCACTTCAAACATCACAGGCTGCCCTCTTCAGACACCAACCCTGGGTAGTTCCGCTATGGTGATATGATGTCCATATGTCGTGATTCCGTGTCGTTTGTTCACAGGTACAATTACAAATCACACGAAATACAATACCGTGTTAATCTAAGTGTTCATCTATTCGATTGAACCGCGGCTCCCCGGTAAACTTGATCTGGAGGTTTACTTTACTGTTTTCTTGGTGGTTTACATTTTTTGTATTAAAATCCTAGATTGCTATCTTCATCAGAATTGCTTGAAGCAGAAATTTAATTATTTCTTGACACGATTAATTGTTTCATGGATGAGATTTAGCAATATGCCTTTTTTGTAGGTAATCATGGTAATGGTGTATTTAGAACCACTACAGATAATCATTGTACATTTATGATTACTAATTTTTAATGGAAACTGGGATGGCTGCTGGATATGGTTTATCTTGTATGCATATTATGTGATGTTTTGATTGATAGTAAATATATTTTTATACCATTATATTTGGCTTTGTTTTCTTCTCAAATTTGTTTCAAGCCTTCTAGGATACGACGTTTGAAAAGCGTTATAAAATTGATTTGAGATCGTATGGATTATGTTTATGTTTAGACTCTCAATATTAACCTACAATGAATTCCCTTTAATAATGCATAGCCTTCGTGGATGTATGTTTTCATTCAACTACGCTCTGGTTACATACATCCACTTCCGGGCTAGATCAATAAAGCGCTACAATTATTTCCCCCATGAAATGAATACCCGCAGTGCAAAATTTTTATAATACTTACTGTGTTCATAAACTCATAAATGAAAACTTAGTTGAAACTTTCGAAAGGTGAATGTTGTTATCCCGCTTTTAAAGCGTTGCATAGAGTTTACCTTTCTGTTATTTTATTTTTGACACAATTTATGATCAAATAAAAACTTCGTGAATCTATAATTTACGATACCGCAAAATAAATTTAATTTATTATGTATCTTTTGGAATGATTCTGATTACAAACCAAATAAAACTCAGAAATCCTCACACAAGTATCTCGGAAATATACATAAATATCAAACATCAGAATCTTATTTGCCTTATTTAAATTGCTTTAATGCCAGTAATTTTATCAAACAATCGACCATCAAAATCGGCAATGATTTTTATTTTGTTCCTGATAGTCTATCACGTGGTCGGGTTAATTACGGTAGACAATTCCTTTACACAACCAATATTTGCCAAACAATTTAAAACGCGCGTTAATAAAGTAGATGAAAATTCCTGGCAGCTCTTTTTAAGGTTATGGTGGAAAACTCTCACAGACTTCATTGCAAACAAAAAAATGCAATATTTACAAACGAGTTTAGAAGCACGCGTTAATTAGATAGAGCGATTTTCCTTACAGCTATACATGGTATATAAATAGGCAGCCTTTGTTAATATCGTCAAAGCTATTATCAAGGTTGTGCCACCGGTTAAACGTTATTAAAGTAGCAATGTATTAATGTTACACTTCATGCATGTGTTTGCCTCTCATGTCTCTTTTTCATTGATAGTACAGGGCATATTATCGTCATGGGAGACTTGCTCTCACATTTTCTGGAGAAAAAAAAAAGGCGAAAGGAGACTTTGTATATGGACAGCAACTTATTAATGTATTGAATACAACGTTTCTATCTCATTCAAGATCTCGTTTCAAGTTACTAGAAAACGATCTCTGGAATGAGATAGAAATGTTACATGCAATGTCTCCTTTCGTCTTATGTTTACCCAACTTCTAAATGCCATGCACTTAAATAAAGATGTTCTGGCAAGAAGGCTAAAGGCTAGAAGGTACCGTCCTCTTTAGATAAATCCTCAGAAAAAAACGGAGGCCAACTTAACTTAAGTCTTGCGGCGCTATATCAAATATCATAACAATAGATGCACAAAATGAGATTGGACTGTCTATAAAGAGGTAATAAACCCGGAAGTTATCAAGCTAATGTCGATATCATACACTTGTGGTAAACTCCTGTATATCACATAAATATTAGATGGTTCTAGTCGGAGCTTTGAAATATAGAATTGAAGGCTTTGCGTGGATTTCTACTCTAGAATAAGATACATTTGCATAGCAGGGGAAGCCAAGCATCTAATTAATGGTGTGTTTTTTTAAGTTAGTGTGTCGATTTATCAATCAATAATTTTGTAATAAGCATTGGCAAAGAACTCAAAGTCCTAATAAATTAAAAACAGCTAACTTCCTCCACCGTATTAAATTTAGACCAAAACTTAATTCATATTTTAGCATCAACGCAGACAACATAACTACATTTTATTTTGATGTTTCGTGGTTCTCTCTTCCAAATGGGTTAGATATAGGCAGGCAGAAACCTGGTTGATTGAGCTCGCGTGAAGTTTGTTCTAGCAGATCGAAGCATCGTCTTTGGAATGGCCAATAACTATATTGTTATTTTCAGTGGGGCTCCTTTGGGATTAATGTTTTTGCCCCGGTTTGCCCACTCGGTACTATTGATTATTATTCTGAAATTGACGCGTATGATATTATCGATGAAAATTGCCTCTAAGCTTGACATGTGAGGTATGATAGTGTTAATTATTCGCGCAAGCCGTTAATGAATTATTGAAGCTAATGAGATTTTTCGTCGTCTGAATAGCCCTCGGAATTAACCACTATCCGGCATACTAACCTTGAATGTAATGCTTTTTTACATTTTTATGACTGCAATATAAGGTTGCGTAAATAATAAAACTGCAGGTGCTTTTCACTTGGCTAAAATTAATGGCTACATGAACTGCTCACAAAAGAGCCGATAAGCATGCTTCCTTATAGATATTTCTCTCATTGGGGCGGTTCGAGTTGGCTCTCGGCTGCGCTTAAAAGCATTCGAAAATGGGGAAAAGACTTCTGCTGTCCAATGGCGTTGCCTGAATTCTTATAATTGAAGAACGTGTTTCTTCATAAAAGGCAATGGTTGGTCACTGAAGCGTAAGATACTTTCTCAGTATGGCTTACAACAGGAAGATATAGTGGGTGGTTGGGTGGGTGCCTCCTGTGCCCTGGTGCTCTCTGAGCTAAGGATCACAGTATGCTGATTTGTTGTGGTGTTCTGTTTTGTTAATGTTATGTCCTGTCCTGTCTGCGTTGTTAACAATGGTTTCCTCACCGATTGGGCTGGCACGCCGTCATATAAGTGAAATAACCTTGAGTACGGCGTAAAACTTCAATCAAACAAACAATATTATGATAAAAGGTCTACACTCCAAGCTATATATGAAATTTGAAATGCCAAGTTATCTGACTGTGTTGTGAGGATGTGGGGATATAACACTGTTCCCGATAGTTGATTATAGGAGCCCCCAACCTCACTCGCAAAAGGAAAAGATTGCGCACGAACATTAATAATGAGAAAGGTTATAAAATAAGATACTAAACACATGCACACTTTACTTTGATGAAGGCTCAACTTTGTACACAACTAAGTTGATATAACTGGCTA
>JAVFBZ010158291.1:0-10601 GCA_032466195.1 Katharina tunicata | reverse complement strand
AGAGACATAACCTTCCGTACACAGTAAAACCACAATCAAAAGGACGGATCAACATGTTGGAATAAAAAGGTAAAACTGCATATAAAAATTAACTCCAATGTTTAACACTATATGATTGCCCAATTGTCCAATCGACTTTTGTCCAGGAAAAATGAGACATTAGTTAGTCCATTGCATTAAGAGGTAGTTTTGTCCAGGAATAATGAGGTAATAGTTAGTCCATGCTATTGAAAGGTAATTTTGTCCAGGAATAATGAGACAATAGTTAGTCCATTGGACTAAGAGGTAATTTTGTCCAGGAATAATGAGGTATTAGTTAGTCCATTCGATTAAGATGTAATTTTGTCCAGGAATAATGAGGCAATAGTTAGTCCATTCGATTAAGAGGTCATTTTGTCCAGAAATAATGAGGCAACAGCTAGTCCTGTGTTACTATATGTAATAACTGGAAAGTTCTCGTATTGAAATGGGTTCTTTGATTCGATTTTGTCTATATATAGATATATACTACGAAAATTGGATTAATTATATTTTAGCAAAGATATATAATAGAAAATGTCCTCCTAAGTGCATGGACAGCCTAACTCATAACCCGCAAATGTAAGAACAAACAAACCAAATCTTGGACTTGACCCATTCTGCCTTTCTCCTACTGTCAAACGTTATAATGAAATAGCTTCATCCACATTCTGAGTAGTACCCCTTTTTCAATGTTAAAGAAAACTGGCGTTATTATTATAAGTTCATTGGTTATCAATTGTTACAGTTATAACTGGCGTGTTTGGGGGGAAGGGTAGTTGTACATGTATTGATAGCATGTTAAGAAGTGTTAACAATAATATTCCACAAATCGAACTGTCGAGTTACTCAGCACACAATCAAATCCTTATGAGTTTTTTTTGGGCTATATAGTGTATCAATTTAATGAACCTCATTCAATCTCAGGTGTATCTCAGGTTGCAATCAAATTTAAAGTGTCACTTTGTATTTAATTCTCGCCCTCTGGCTAATGGCAGTATGTTTATAGATTATATTCATGATGTCATACTTGGCACTAGAGGAACATTATCTTTCCAACAGCAATAACACTAAAGTGGCTACACATTTTATAGTTGTGTAAAGAGTCGCTGTCTACTGTTGGAATACACCGCCATCATATACATGTAAATGAAATACCCTTGAGCACGGCGTTAAACACAAATCAATCAATCTATTTAATTATCAACGTTTGTGTTTGATTTAAAGTAACAGTAAGTGTACCGCGGCAATTTAATCTGTACTCTGTTATTGGAAAGCGTTGTGTACGTACGATACTGTTAAATATGTCGGCATTTAAAAAAAAACAACGACATGTGTGACCTGACCACCTGTCTTTCGCCATGTTATACCATACTAAAATTATATGAACTGTGATCACTAGGGGAACAAGTCTGGTATTATCAGTTTTTAATGAGAATCGGTAGCTATAATGTTCTATATGCTAAGTGCTTTTGGTGGGCCACAGTGGTAACATAGATTTTATAACGGCGCGCTGGAATGTAAAAAAACAACCTAATGTCGTACTGCATCATTAGTGCAGTTTTTGTCTAGAACCCAAGTGGCTGAACTGTTCAACCCTATCATCACAAATTCTCTCTGACAAGTTACATTAGGTACGGCAATGCTTAGGTATGACAGACAATTCGTTCTCCAAGGTCATCCATGTTGCTTTTTAATTTGTAATGAATGCTGGCTGAGATGTTGAAGATTACATTTGATTACGTACGTATACACCGTCATGACGAGATATCATTGATTGCGACTTTGAACTCAATTCAAATTAGTTAATAAATCGAGGACGTACCGATGCCTATATATAACTGAACATATTATATTTACTATCTAACACTTATAAGCCAGGTGACTGTGTACATGTGTTCCCTTTGAAATGTTAATCTTACGTTTTCAATTTATCTCCAATGTCTACGAAATCAAACCAGTCTAACCTTGACGAATCGTATTCCATTAAAGACACATTATTGTAGTCTCTTTCTATTTATATTATTTTAAATTTATTTGAGCAAGTCCTTCCTCGGTTTAGGTTCTACGTTCGTATTACTCCTGCATACACGTCCACCCACGATTACGTTCGAAAACAGTTGTATGTGAAAATTTGTCGAGTACATTGCTGGAGTCGGGGTTGTGTCGTCCCATACTAATGCCGGTTTTCCTATTCTTTGAAGGATGCAACTGACAGTTTAAGAACCAAATTAGATTATTTAAACATGCTTAACCAACAGTGCTTAACCAAGAAGAACTGATTTATTGCCAGCAAATTTATTCTCAAGTTTATTTTTAGGTGATTCATGCTTTAAAGAACTGCTTCCAGATGACTGAATGTGTAATTAAAATTAACTGCTATTATCGAGCTAAGCTTCTACCAGGAGTTAAATATATTGTAAATTGGCCCACTTGAAAGAAGTTATATACTGATGTGGTCGCCAACACTTGTAAACAAATTGATATAAACACATTCATTATGTTATAATGTAATAAAGGCATTTAACAAATTGTTTACTTATTAATTTTTACAGGCATTGGAAGTGAGTATTTTGCTGTTATCTAATGAAATGTTCTGTACATATTTAACCCCAAGTGTATTTACTGTAGATATAACAAAAGTATAAAGTTTTCTTAAGCTGTACATATCGCGGGCTCGGTTTTACGAAGTTCCGTTCTGGTTAAATAAAATCGTCATAAACTTTAAATTATTTTGAATACAACGCTAAACACCAATGAAACAAACAGGATGAGATATATTCTCACAGGTTGTATTGGTCGAAGCATTTATGGTGTTTAGTAGGGAAAATGATAATTTGAAGAAAAACATGTTTAATAGATTTGAGCTGTATAGAGGCTGAAACTTATTCGTTTCGAGTGTATTAAATAAAACTTAAGTATCGTCTAAAATAGGAACACTGTTCTTCGAATTTACGGCCTTCTAGAAATGTCTTGTCATAATTGATAGAGTCTTCCACAGACTCAAATAAAGTAAAGAGGACAAAACATGCATGATGCCTGTTGGGTAATCTTAGGCATATCTTTGCTTGTAACCAGAGATTATTCGATATATAATTTTACACACTGACGGATTCTATAAAAGTTGATCTAACTCGCATTAACTTAGTTGACCCATTGTTGTTTTTATCTGATATATCTAGGGCCCAGCATCGCCCAGATCTCCGGTTCATACATTTTAGATTGCCCGTACTGACGAAAATCTAGTTTGATTACTGATCGTTAACAACGTAGACCCCCAAACAGGGAATACACTTGACACATGCCATTGTTGTTGGCATAACGTACTAATGGTTGACGTGTATAAAATTGTTACTTAAGTGTGCAAAATAAATACACAGTTGAAAAGCACAGACTATATTTGTCTCCTGACTGTAAACAAATATAACAAACATGAATTTGCTAAAATACGAGGTAGGTGCATTAAAATAGTTAACGAATCTTCAATCATTCAAAGACCATGTAGTTTTAAAAAGTAATTTCTGTGCAGTGGATCTCTGTTCTTTTCAAATGTTCGTAGAAATATTCAAGATCCATTGGTTAACCTAAAACTTCACTAGATTTGTTTTCGAAATTGAAAATTACATAGATAGCACGTGTCCATGTTATATTCTTGCTGTCATACTTTCCCTCTACGATAACACTTTTAAGGTGACCTAAGTGTAATACTCTTGGGCATGGCGTTAAACACTAATCAATCAATACATTTGCCGCTAAATTTGACTACTTATAACACGAACTGTTTCTAAGAGGATTATTATAAAAATAAAATGAAATCAACACAAATGACTACAACTGCAAAAAAAAAAAAAAAGTCTACAATAACTATAGTATTCCTGTTAGAAAAATGACTGTGACACGGTGGACTGGAATCTGTCTATGCAAAGTCAATTTGTCCCACATTCCGACGAGTGGCACTCCGTGTAACGTTTTCAATGACAGAAATAACCGTTAGAAGATCTGACACATAATATCAATTGCTATAAAGCAGTATCTGTGCGAGTAATTTTCCTCCCCATTTGTCTCAATTTAACCATATCGGTTCAGTGTTTCAAGGCTGAAGTTTACGAATAACAGTCTTCTTATCGATGAATTATATGTTCGTTATCGGCAAGCAATGCGTCAGCTCCAGAAGCACCGAGTTCATCTGGAATTACTCACGTCTGACCAAGCAGTCAATAATATTTCTTGGATTTTAATATTTCTTAATCATAACCATGGCGAAGGAAAGCCAAGATACATTGTTTTGTTTGCATTTGTCTGGGCGACACGAGACAACTATTACACAAACTCAAACAGGATAACATACAAGCAGTTATTCAATCAAAACTTTTAATTTATTTGATGGCAAATTTCGATTTAGAAAGTTTTGTATTGTGTCGCAATAAATATGTTTGTTTTTTACTAAAAATTTTTACAACATTTTTTTTCATATATTATTTACGGTTTTTGTGGATAACAGATTATAGTTCGGAAAAATCTGAGAATGTTATCCAAGAAAAAGAGAAAAAACTGTTTGACGGAAACGGTTTTGACCCCGACCCTACTGCAACTATGTTTACCGGCTGACTATATATTTTTATAAGAGTAATCACACTGACACAGGGACATCGACAACTCAACGCAGATAAATCATCTCAAGTTCCAGATAAATTCTCAGAGACAAGTTTATATACAGACCTGAATCTCCAGTTGTTCTGGATAACCTAAAGGCGCATCTCGAGAAAAGGCAATACATGTAGCATGTATATTGTGAAGATAAATATGTGGCGAATATGTAACACACATATATAATAGGTATGGTTGAAAATAAACACAACCTGAAAAATGTATCGTTTAGAGATAGAAGTAAACCCATTAGTCTATCAAATGAAGATACCGGCTGATTATATATAACGGGTTTACAAAATATCTATTGCCTTTTGTGATATTGACAGCAGCAAAATATTAATTGTAATAAATGTTATTTATTGGATAATCCTGGTTCTAAACAACTGGTAAATGTCTATAAAGTTATGAAAAGTCAATGTATATTCTCCTACCAAGCAAAGGAATGGCATTTGTATCGACAAATGATGCATTGTTCACACATAATTACTTCTGTCCTTTTATAAACATTGTAGAGTTTCTGGAAGCACTGCCGTCCGACCAGGGGGACGATAATAACAACGTAGTATCATGCTGATGGAATTTTAATTAATCAGAACGTAGAAAGATCGAAGATACGACTTCTAAGTCGTCTAAAGCAGTTTTTCACTGTTTTGGTAATGCGGCATGTACGATATAGGCTGCTAGAGAAAAGCGCTTTTCGTCCAGATGCAAATTGTGTTTACTATACCGTGAGACAGTAATGTATACATGTACGCCAGTTAAAAAAAAATATATTTTGTAAAAGGATCAGTTATAAAATATATTTATATTACTGGTTTGTCTCTTTAATGCTGCAATGTACGAGGAAGCTACATTGATATTAAACATCCCTGATACCGTGTATCGGACGCAGAGCCATGCCCGGCTGTATGTACCAATAAACTTTACAAACAAACAAACAATATCAGACGCAGATGTTGGCTTTTTTTATAGGATTATTTCTAAGTTAACATATTCATCTAGTGCATTTCATTGAGACTTAAAAACCGGAGAGTTATCATGAAAATATACATTATGTTAAAAAGTAAATCGTGTGTTACATATATTTTTATAATTTGAGCAGATGTTGAGAAATTAAACAGTATAGTACCACTAACATCAACATGACATATAACACTTAACCACAACAAAGTTAAAAAAAGCTGTCTGTAGAGGGTCATAAAATACTTTAACCATTAAAGTAATAAACAATTAATATCACAGATAAACTCAGGGTTAAGAGCTGGCACCAAACAAAACACCTATTACATTGTATTTATAATTTATAATAATATATTAATGTTATTAGAGTAAGGTATTGTCTGACGTTTAACCGAATAGTGACACATTTGAAGGCATTCTAAAATAGAGAATCAAATCAATCTCCATAACGTTGAGTCCTTGACTCTAAGGTATGTACTGGTCATCTTGTTATTCACCTAGACTGAGTTATCACTACGTGGTGTTTGTAGAGAGTAAGTTTAGCTGATTAAATGGGACTGCTTTACGATTTTATCTATTATTTTTTCTGCCTTTTACGGACTTCAAATTGAATCAACTGTAACAACCTATTTTCTCTAATTAATTTTAGGTATGTTAGTTCTCAAATCGGAAAGATTCAATCGCCAGCCCACTTTTTTGCAGAAGTAGCACAACAACAACAAGACGAACCGTTTCCATTACATTAATGCTGGTAACCTTCCCAATCTACAGAAAGGTACGACCCTAATTTAGTATGAGTTGAAGGGCCTCGCGGGTATACGAGTGTATGCCTTATCCTCGTGAGGTGGGCATGCTGGAACACATGGAGTTAATGAAGAAGATTGGAAAAGCGAAAACTGTTAAGGGAACTATTTATTGGTGTGTCATATAAATCCGGTGAGACACTTGTAAAACATTATAAATTGGGTGTATATCCTTTCAAGACAGTCTGAAGTAGTGCTGCTTGTCCGTGGATTTAAGGCTTCCAAGAACCAGGCTGCCTTGATTGAAAGGCGCTTTACTATGACTCAAATCAGAGTCGTATCACATTCACAAAATACCATATAAGCACGGTTGGTAATAGGTCATTGCCATGGTATTTTTGTGCTCTGAAATGGTGTTTAAATAAAAAAAATAATCTTGAAAATAAAATCTGAAATATGCATATTTGATACTTGTTTTGTATAGAAAAGTTGAACATATCAAATTCGTGTGTGATTTTTTATTTCCTCCCATGTCATTCGTATGACAGTCTGTTTAGCTTCAGCACACACATAACGCTGGAAGTTCGTAAGACATCTCAAATGGCATACATTAGGGTTTGGATATATTTAAAAATGAATAACCACTTGGTGCAACAGCTATGTAATTATGTTTCTGTCGCTGGGTAGGTATTCATTGGGTGAATGTATATAAAAAGCCTTGACAGCGCTAAGCAAGACAAATCGGTCGATCAACTATAACATTCATCTCGGACAGCTTTCGAGCACTGTATTTGATGTTGTGAGATCCTGAATATGTTGTTGTGTCTGGTGAGTTACCTTTATTTCTTGTGGTTGGCTATCGGCAGCTTCCTGTTCCCTTTTGCTCTCTGGGCTAAGGGGTTTCCTTCGCCCATTGGACTATGGACTGGCACGTGAAGTTCCAATTGAACCCAACAGTTTTTTCCTTTCGCTGATCAGAACCGTTACAATTAAATCAAACATCATTCATACTTCGTCGGCCTATTCCCAACATTCAAGTTTATATTTTCTCTTCTTAAGCTTGGACAACATTATGAAAACAAAAATAACAAATATTTTTTCTATTAATAATGTATTAAGATACAGATTGAATATCACCATTTAGCTTTTGCGGTTTAAATTGTATTTGCATGATTTCTATACTGGGCCAAACTGGAAGCTTTACAAAAACATATATATATATATATATATATAGGCAGGCGGAATTTTCTTTCTCTACAATTATACAAAATATATATATATCTGTCAACACGCAGAGTTATATGATATGCTGTGTGTTTCTTTGCTTTCAGTGTTCTGGGGCTATATGTGGTAAGTATTCAGTATCTGTTCTTATGAGACAATCATTTATGTAAACCTTGTACATCTTAAAGTTGATATGTTACATTTATTTGCAAATGTATTATGTCATTGTTATCTTCTATGCAATTGGGCCAGATGTTCTGTATGGGCAATAATTTAATAAACTAATTATCCCTTCCGATTTGTAGTGTACGTATGCATATATGTTTTCATATGAAAATAGACTAACAGCCTTTGTGTTAATTACTAGAATATGTGTAATGTTAAGTTTCAAGGCATATTGATGCTCATTTTGCGTGCTTTCAGAAACATCAAAGCAGTTTTACGTTGATGTACTTCCTGTCCAACTGTGGTTAACGAGATTTTAATACTAGCTGGTAACCATTCCAGGCAAGCAAAACACTCACCAGGGGGATACTATTGCATGAATATACATTACACATCTGTTATTGAAGTTTTATATCTTTCCTCAGATCTTGCGTAGAAATGCCACAGCTTTTATAATTTCTTATAATTTAACTAAAACTAAGGCGACAAAATTTAATAAAATAAATATGAATTTATAGAACGGAAAATTACATTCCAGCCAAGGCGACCTATTGAGTTTTATATACGGTTAACTATGCTACTTTGCATGTGGGACATATATATATATATCTTAAGTGATTCCCCATTGATTTTCCGCTGTAGATTACAGCCATCTTGATAGTTTCCAGATTCACGAAATTCATTATTACATGAATAGTCAAATATATGCACAGGCCTTAGTTTTACCGTTTGGCAGAACGACAAAGTAGAATTTAAACATATATCATCGACAATGGCATTATCTACTGATGACGAATAATTGTGTAGCTAGAGACCACTAAAGAGGTAAAAGTAGGTATGACACTGGCATGGGTACTGATGCTTTTAAGTACAAACAATGTATATCACCTAACTGTGAGGAAAATCTCGCAACTGATATTTATTTAAACGATTAATCCTAAATACGTCGGTATATTATTATCAAAGGTAAAGGTAAACAAGTTCCCATTGCGAGACATACCCCGTGGCCTACATCAAATACGAATCCTGTGGCTGCAGAAACAAATGTCAAGGCGTTGAGGCATGTATTATTAATACATGTCTCAAAGCTTTGTGCATTTATTAACTCGCTTTTTTAGAAAAAACATGATAAAATTGAAATTTCCGGCTCCGTTATGACTTGCGTACTACTATCAGGTATATATTGCCCAATTTCCAGAACAATTCTAAGATTATTGGCAGAGAAATAGTCCATTTAGTTAGTGTTACATCAACAACAAGAACAACAACAAAAGCGCCAACAAGAGAGTGAGTAAGATCACGACCCGGTTCACCACGGGGTAAAACTAACCATATGCTTATTATCAAAAGTAAAGATAAAAATAACAAAATGAAATAATATATCCAGATATGATTTACATGTAGGTACGCAAAATAACTGTGGTGCTGTGGGTCTGTATTCACTATAAAACTTTGATATGCACATCCAATTCAAACATGCAAAGTGTCAATATTTACTGCACCCTGGGATGTTATTAACGGCATCCAGTGTTGTTATACGATCAGTTAACCTTAAGGTCTTGCAGGGGCCGTTGGACGATTTTTAGAGAAGTCTCATTTGTTCTTAATTTTTGCTAATAACGACCAAAGTAGATGAACTTGTCTGTACAACCTTAGGAAACGGTATAAAAATACATAACACATAAAAGGCAAACTACATGTATAGAACCAGCCTTACAGCAACCGATCTGTCTGTTTGCAAAAAAATCATCGTCGAAAAATGTACATCCTTCATTTGCCATCAGTTCACTTCTTGGCTCCTGTGACAATTCCGATTGTCAGAAATCACAGACACCAGGTCAAGCGGTCAATTTAAGTTGATGGTCCATTATAGCAATGCGCCCTGATCAATTAAGGGAACGCACAAGGCGGTCAATCGAAGAGCTTAATTAATTACGTCCATTTGGACAAATTTCAAAGGTTATTGGTAGATTTTTGGGGACATTTGGTGCCATTTATTTGGACTGACATCAACATGACGTCTCTCACGATCAGTTTCCCGTTTCCAGGGTACTGTTAAAAAACGCCTCGTAAATTGGACTCGGCTCCGTTGTCTGAACTTTCAAGCAATGCCTCTATTAAAATGCAACTCTGCGCATTTAGACGACAATAGAGGAAGAACACATTCCACATTAGCCAGGTACGCTACATTGAACAGAGGACTTTATCGGATTTCAGAAAATAATTGAAATAATGGTAAAAACACGGCTCAATCGCAGTATCAAGTGTGTTCGTAACGCTTCTTTGTAAACTCGTAAATGTGGAGTTTCAATGACAGCTTTTAAAGTAAAGAGGACTGCGTTGAAACCTAATTTGACAACATATGTACTTGAGGCTTTCTTGTTTATTTGAGTATCATGCAATATTGTTCCCAAATAAATAAGCAATCTGAACTATTTCCAACTGGAATAGGGTCCTTAAATTACATTATAGTGATGAGTTGATTTAAAAACGAGTCGCGCGCATTAACATAAGTTAAAAGCACAGAGTTTACTTTGAACGAACATGTAATACACCCACGCTTTAATTGGTAATACAGTTAGCTGATCACAAGGATGTTAAGTGTAGTTAGTGAAGTAATACCGGATGAGTGTAAACGCAGGAGATAAAAAAAAAACCATTGAAGAAGACAAGCATAAACACAAAGCAAAACACAAAAACCCATTAAATTGAAATACCGTGGTGTTGGGAATTTATATATGTTTGTATAAATGTAGAGAAATAAAGTTTTGCTTGCCTCCACAAATATGTATATTGCATTTATACAAAAATATATATATTTGTGCCAGTGTGATCACTCTT
>JAVFBZ010158281.1:0-18137 GCA_032466195.1 Katharina tunicata | reverse complement strand
GCCTCCACTAAACTGAAAAACTGTTCGCGTGAAAATATGAGGTCTGCAATGAACGTTGCGTACCACAGGGGGTTAGCTTGTGTTTATTTGAGAGGCATGCATGTCTGATTGGCAAGGATTAGCCCACCAAGGGAGGTTAACGACTGGCTCTTATGATATCACCGCTTATCCCAATTATTGGTTATCCTAACTTGAGTGAAACACGGTAACCCCTTGACTACATGTATCACTCAACAGAATGGAATGAAGTCTATTGAGAAACTCTTGAATTTCCAATTTTTTTGTAAACTTGTGTGTTAAGTTACAAAAGTTAAAATCGTTGTGTAATTTGCACTCATGGCCAATGCTTGAGGTACCCTAATTTAAAAGTTGCATATGCTGCAAATTCCAGACGAGTAGGACAGTTAGTGTGTTTGCAGGGCCAAATCATTAAACATCTTGGGTTGATTGAATGACTGATGTTTAATGTTGTGTTTGACGGTATTTCACTTTATGACAGGGTGTATTCCCACAGTTAGAAGTCTCTAGAGTCACTTCAAGAATGGGCTCTGTTGGAAAGATATGACAATATCCATGTAAGCTTAAAGCCTATTGAGTCAGAGGGCACTTGGAATGTGGGCCCCAAACCTTCCTTCCTCAGATATACTATAAAGGCTTTGAATTGTTTTTCTTCTCAGAATTATCCAATAGCCATAACAATGTCCGACTAAAATGGCATTGAATGACTCCTAACATAGTATTGAGGTGATTCTTAGGTGGTTCTGAAAGGCATTCAGCTCTTAATATAGGAACAGGGTTTATGGTAAGTTCTATGATATATGTGTATGAACTGGGATACAGAGTTTTCTCCCCTTATAAGACTTTCTATAAATAATTGTTTTTTTTTCTTCTTTTAAAGCAGCATTATTATATCTTCCAAGCATGATGATATGGAAAACCGAAACTGAAGACATTTCTCAAGCTTATGTGTATGTTGACCGTGTTCCATAATTTGCCAGATGTCAAAACATGCTTTGAAATATATGTACACAATCAGTAAAGGGTCATATTGGCCATGCTATGACATTTATATTCAATGCCAAAGGTTTGTTTGCCACAACATATTAGTAATTAAAGAAGAAAGTGCTGGGGATGATTTGCTCAGAATAGTCAAGGGTTTCTGTCAAAAGTATACTACACTCCTGCACTTATCATGTTTGATTACCAATTCAAATTAAAATAACAAGATTGATCATTTGGTAATTGGAGTGATTTCAAGTGCTGCTCTGGTGTAAAGATAATATTCCTGCAGTGCTAGGATGTATTTGTTTGTTTGTTTGATTGGTGTTTAACGTCGTACTCAAAGGTTTTTCATTTATATGACGACGGATTCTCCACTTCTTAATCTACTCTACTCGATACGGCAGAAAACCGGGAGGAAACCTTGTAAAAACCGCCCCCGCGATTGCCAAAGTCACCCCGTATGACTCCCTCATATACCTCAGGTCCAGTGGAAGACTTGAACCTGTGCGGTACATCGAAGGAGGATCTGCAGTCAGACACGCTAACCACTGTGCCACAGCGCGGACCCCAGCAAGGATGTAAGCTTGAAACATACTGCCCTTAGCCACAGGACGCAATTCTGCTACTTGCAAGTTCACAAATATGATTTTATATGTAGTTAACAACCTTTTTTATATTTCTTATAAATCAATATGATTGTAACAAAAAAAACCGACCTTTCATTGAAAACAATATACATGATGTACCTTTCTTCTCTTCTTTTGGGTGACTTCATCTTTAGAGGGATCTGTGCTTTGCCGTTTCCGAGCTTTGAGACTGCTACGATATTTTTCTTGTGTCTTTTTCATATTCGCATGCCGTGTTGTCTGCTCATTTTCTTTGACCTCTTTGTTACCAGAGGTCACTTCCTGTCTGTCACCATTTTTTAACCTTGGACTGGAGCGGATTTTTCGCTTTGGTGAAAGAACAGCCACCGGTTTGGATAGGTCTAAGTTAAAAGAAACAAAAAGAAAAAACAATTCTTTGATGAAGGCTGAAAATAATTTTATAGGTTGATTTCAATAAATATTAATGAAATTAAGAAATTGTACGAGTTAATATTGACTATTTACTTGATATTCTGAAAAATGCTACATAAAGACATATATCACTTTCAAACTGGAGTGGAAGGCGTATTTGGAAAAGGTTTACAGCCAGGCAAAATAATAATTTTTTTATAATTTGAATCTAAATACTAAAAAATTATTTAGATGTAATGCACATTTGATTGCGACACCTGGAATGCTCTCCCTGTGTAAGTTATACCTGCTAATATTGGACTTGGACTTAATGCACGATCAGGCAGGAAGGAGGGTCGCTGTTTACGTATGTCTCCTAAACCTCTCATACTGCCTCCCTTAAACTTCTTCTGGTAACGAAACAAATTAAGACAATATATTAAGCCTTAAGGCCTGACAACAATTCAGCTTCCTGTTGGAGCTTATAATTCATGAAGGGACTGAGTTTCCAGTTACAACCATTTGATCACTTAATTCTAGTTCTAAAGCTAAGTTCATTTATCCATTTATTTGATAGCTTCAATTAAATATATTAATGATATTCATTTAGACTCATGCCCTTCACATTACATCAAATGTTTATTTAATTTACAATTAATTTCACTTTTCATCTCAGAATCTTAATTTCATTATCAGTAGTTTTTTTTATTCACATCCATGACATTGAATAACATGAATTAGCAGCACTTGTTATTCCATTCCTCCTCATTAACAATGGCTGTAATTTCATTCAGAGTGAATCACCAAATGAGAATCACTTTAATATACCAGTGGCCATTGCCTTCAAAAAGCAGAATCACTATCACACTGTGTAGATCAGACTCTTTTTCGCTTTCAAATAGAATATAATACAATGATTGAGATGCTTATTAATGAGGAACTGCAGTCAAACACATGTTTCACATCTAAGGATTACTATACCAGAAATCGTTTGCCGTCTTTCTGTGAGGGCGCCTCACTAACATTGACAACTGGCTCACTTGAAGATTTCTTTAACTGGGTTGATAAAGGCACATCTTTCTCATCTGTTACTTGGAATTTATCCTGAAACAAAAAGACAGCAAGTTTATTTCTATACCAGGTTGGAATTTTGTTAAGAATAAACTGACGATATTATACAATAGAATTTTATATCCAATTCTCACAAAATTATGTTTGTTTGTTTTCGCTTGTACACAAATGAGAACAGGAACACCGATTGATTGAATGATTAGTGTTCAACGCCGTGCTCAAGGGTATTTCACTTATACGACGGCTGTGTATTCCAACAGTAGACAGTGAATCTCAACACCACCATAGAATGTGTAGTAACTTAAGAGTTTTTGCTGTTGGAAAAATAATGTTCTTCTAATGCTCAGTATGACAGTATGATTATAATCTGGAACCATACTGCCCTAAGCCTGAGGGCAGAGCTGAAACTCACAAGTTAGAGTAGACAGGCATGATATTTAACAGTAAGCCTTCAAACAGCAACGCACTTGTCTGTTTCCAAATATATATAGTTCCAAATGATTTGCATGATTCAAGGAAGAACTGTACCCAATTTAAAGCAATGTTATTAAGTTTTTTTAAGCATCGTGAATAGCGGTCAAATAAAGTCAGTGAACTAGTTGATATAGGCTTTGTTGCAACACAATCAGTTTATTTTGTCTGTGTTTCAGACTGTGCGCACCTTTGGCCTTTAACCTTAGCCTGTAGCACTTTTGTTATGATCCAGCTTGTAAGATGTAAATTAACTGAAATATGTTTGTAAGAGTAATCTAGCTTTTGTGATTATTGGAACGCACAGTTGTGGCGATGACACAAAGCCTTTCAACACTGAACATCATAGAAGACATAACTGTGTATTGATATTAAGAAAGGCTTTGTGAAACAACCCCTTTATGCCCTTGTATCATTATTTAACTTATATTCTATGAAGATTAATTGATTAGTGTTAAACACAGTCCTCAAGGGTATTTCACTTATATGACGGCAGTGAATTTCAACAGAAAACGGCAACTCTAACACAACCCCAAACTGTGAAGTCAATTCAGTGTTGTTGTAAAGATAATGTTCCTCTAGTGCTAAGTAAGACAGCATGCATATGATCCGGAAACACACTGCCCTAAGCCAGAGTGCTACTATAAGGATTAGATGCAGAGTTCTGTACCATTATTAGTCTACTGCGCAATCCATAAATAACGATAAAGAACAGTACTGAATAAAAATGAGTAATTTTATGTTTTTGTAAGTTTTGGACACTCAGAATTACTTCAAATGTAATTTTTGTGTTCGCATCGCCCTGTACGATGCGGACATTACAATGATTTAGCATTGCACAGTTCTGTAGCTACTATAAGGATAAGGGGTACTTGTAGACTTATAAAAGCACTGAACTCTACAAAGGTACAAGTGAGAACTAAGCAAAATTACCTTTCTGCCTTTGAAAACAGCAAATGCTGAAATCTTTTTGGAAGACTTCATATTTTCCAATACGGTAAGGAGAATTTCCGATGTCACCTGTTAACTTTCTTTTGTCAAGTGATAATCTGTAGAAATCAAACAACCAAAATTAATACAAGAAAAGAAATATACCCATAAATTATTTTTAGAGGTATAGTGTAATTCGATAAGATAAAAGGTCTAAAAAGTTAAAAAAGAAACTTTTACCGGAACGAGAGACTAGAGAGACATATTCGATCAGCTGTTAACAATAACAACAACAACACGCATTCAGTGGATAACAAGGTTACGTGAATGCATTTCCCGCAGTTCTATTCAAATAAGCGTAAATTCTGACTAAATCTTGGCTATAATAAACACTTTAAAAAGAAAACACGTGAACATGTACCATTGGCATTTAAGTAAAAATTACTTACCGCCAATATTTCGGATCTAAATGTCTGTACAACAAGCATGGGAGAAAATCTTGAAATATCGCGCCATCTGGGTATCCAGCGGTTATGCCCCTTTGGTCAGTGCTCCTTATTGTATTAATCTGTGATTTAATATTTTCAACTAAAATCATTTTCTGGGGGACCAAGTAGCGATCCATATCCAAAATTATACGAAGCACCAAAAATGACAGAGCTTCTTCTAAAGAAAAATAAAATATTTCATTTATAGTAGTCTCCACTTTATATTGCTGCTTCATGTTTTATGGGCCTGTAGTTAAACAAGAGTACCACAGATAAATACAAGAAGACTAATTGTTTATTTTTTTAGTAAATACAAAATGAATGAGGAAGACAATCTGCAACTAAGCGAGTCTGAGACTCAGAGTTGAGATTTTATAAAATGGTATCCTAACAAAAGTTTTCATTATCTGATTAGTCACATTAATCATAAAATTTTATGATGTAGGCCTAGGCCTACTTTTTCCATAAAATTTATAATTAATTTAATTATTCAATAAATATTCATAAAAATCGCTTACATTATTATGAATGAACATGGAGGGTGTTTATTGAATAACAATATTAATGTTATACAGACACCAACAAAATAGCAAGAAAAGTCCACCATACAATTGCTTAATCTGGCTCTGCCAAGGATATGAAACAATCCCACAAACTGATGAAAAATTAGACAAAATGACTAAAAACAAGCTTGGCTTATCTGTTGAAGCCTCATGCCTCTTCTTGGTTGCAACTGTGTATGTTTTTTTTTTTTTATCCAATTGCGTTAAAGTCATGGGAGTCATTTTGGTCATAAAGTCATTTGGATTTTTCAACTTGGACATAGCACAACAGGCGAGGGTCTGGGGCTCTAGGATCCTACATCGCCGGAGACGCATTACATTTTGAGCGATTATCGGGACATTTTCGGAGCGGTATGGCAGTTTGCCCAAAGTGTAATGTTAGGTTCTAAATTGTTTATCAGCCTTTTTGAACGGAGAGTAATTGACTGTTTTAACCAAGATTTGACTTTTGAATTAAATGCACCTAAATTATTTTTACACAAATACCTTTAGCACAGTATTGATTTTGGAGCGCATTTAACTGTACGAGAAGGTATCTGTATGGTATGGTGCTGGGACAATGTACAATTGTCAACATTTAACAAAAATAATGTGTTTGAAGGTGTGTATTAGTTGTCGAATTTTGATATAATTATAAACACGAACCCCTATACTTAGGTCATTGCTGGATTTTTTTGGTTAATTGTCAGAATAGAGTTATGTCCCCTGAACTGGGTAAAAATGTCGATCATCAACGACCTGTACATACCTCGTAAATGATACTTAAAAGCCATCAGAAAAGCCTTGGCTAACGTCAAAAAGGTATAATTGGTCCTCTGTGTCTATTATTTGACTGGGCATAAGTATTTAAAGTAGAAGACTTTATACTTTAGTGATAAAACTTAACCACATCATTTTAAACAGTGGTGTTTCTCATTTGTATAAACCGTCCATTGATTCACTTACGTGACGGACCTTGTATGGAATGACTAGGCATTTTGAATATAGATGTGAAAGTCATAGCGAAGTTGCTGACGTTTGACCTGATTAATCGATCTATGAAGAAATTTAAACTTTCACGTGACTTGATTCTTCTGTTGCGTTGGTCATTTCGACCAATTGCTATGCTAGGCCTACTGAAATAGTTATATTTTATTTCTTCATTTTCCTTGCTTTTACCTACTCTATGTTGATTTGTATTGGCGCAGAATGAACTTGATGTCCTACATGACACGTGTACCTACATGCGATACAAATATTGCCTTCAGCGTTAAATAGACTATACTGGTACCTAAAATATGCCTAAAAAATGGCTGGTCATTACACAAAAGCCGATTATCAGAGGGGACGGTAGGTAACGGAGATAGGCAATGTTGAACAAGAATGTGGCGTTACTTGGTACAATTACTCACTTTAATCTCGTCAACTGGATAAACAATTTAAAAAACAATTTAGATGTTGTTGTAAGTAAGTGTGTAGCCTATATACTGGTACAATTCCTGACATCACATGTGGCTGAATCTGCATTGTACTCAATGACCTCAAGTGGCTTGAGTAACTCCATTTGTACAAAGGGCCAATTGATTCACTTCGGTGATGGACCTTGAATGTAGGCCTATATGACTAGACATTTGTATGTAGCTGGTCTTTTCAGACCTAATGTTATGCTAAACTGTTCCATTTTATTTCTTTATTTTCTTGCGGTTATACCGGCCCTTTGTCGATTTTTAGAGGTGCAGAATGCACTTGATGTCTTAAAGGATAGGTTTATTTACTCGAGATACAAGTATTGCCTGCAGCGTTAAATATTCCACAAAACCCCCCAAAATAGCTTGGCACCAGCGGGCTCCCGCATATAAATAGACGATCCAGAATATATAAACATTAGTAAAACAATTCATTATAGTTTAGAACTAAATGGCGAAACGCAAACACTATCTGTTGTGGTTTAAAGGTATACTATGCCACAGAATTTCGGCCAAAAATCGACTGAAACGAATTAAACCGGGTTTTCTACATTTTTCTAGTATGGCCCAAAGTATATAAGCTTAGAAAATACCAACCTCGAGAATATGCGATATACCGTATTAAAATAATAATAAAGTTTGTAAAATATATAATGCGACCCGCATTACGATGCCTTATGTATTTTTGTCAGGAGTAATCACACTGGCACAGGGATATCGATGCCTTATGTATGTATGCGCGAGGATCAATGAGCCCTGCCTTATACGGAGGCGGTTTTGTGACTCGGGTAACTCCGAGAATACATTATCACAAGTGTTACAGCTGATCAAAGGTAGAGTGACTACTAGGCCCGCCTCACTGACCTAATATAGGTGTTGAATACTCACGAGGAAGACGGCCGCGAAAAGCGGCTACAAGCTACAAGCTACGTTCGGGCAGTGGTATAGCACATTTATCTTTCAACGCCTTGAGCTGTTCACTTTCAGTTTACATGACACTGTAAATCTCATCCTAATTATTAGGCTCTGATAAGAAATTATCTGAAACTTATATGCACGCTAGCTAGTTTGTATTGCTGGAGATTTATTTTTTAATATATAGACTTATCCCGTAATTAAGTGCGATGTAAGCTACGTCGTAAATGCTATACATAGCTACCCATAGCTATCCCGATACATAACTGTCCCAACATAACAGTAACTATGTAAGGATTTATAATTTTTTAAACCTACGAGGTAATTAAGATAAAATAGTTATGTCGCATAAGGCGACAGCAGTTATCGTATTTGCGATTAAGCTTTCTGTTAGTGACGACTTAACTCCTAAAAACACATAGCTAAACGAAACGATTTAAGTCTATAACGCCTCGAGAAGGACTAGGATTTAAATAATGTGCGGGCTATATAATAACGAATCGTTGAATTCAAATCTAACAATATAAAAAACAAAAAAACAAACAAAAAAAAGTAAACAAGAAAAAGGAATGACAAGAAAAAACAATAACAGTAACAAAAAAGAATCCCACATTTTCTTTTATCTGAACACTTTCAATGTAGAATTTCTTTTTTTTATACTGAAAATTATTACAACATTCATGCAATTTTTGTAAATTTTCCCGACTTGTAATGTGAGAGTAATGTGTATTTTTAATATCCAACTGGTACAACCCTTATCCCGAGAGCGCAATGTAAATTTATAAGCTTATTTGTTTACCAGAGTTTTTGTTTTCAATACGTTATTTACATATTGAAAATGTGTGCATTTGTGAATATTCTCTTATCAATAATATCATATGATTAAAAATAAAAACTTCCATTTGGATTTGGCTTCATTATCATACCACTCTGCCATTTATTGATTAAAATAACAGATTAACGTTTTAATCATAGCATACACAATTTAGCTAGCTTGGTTTAATTTCAACGTTACATTAGATGATTTAATACTGTAACAGCCTAAGGCAACTGACATCTGCCTAAGCCAGCTTAGGTCTATCATTTAGTCCAATGTGGGGGATGAGCACTGTTAGTAGTATTTAATCTTACTGGATGTTTTATTAGTCTTCTATTTGTTTAAATTTATTTACCAAAACCATACTTAGTCCGTTAACATAAAATGAAATATATTTTCTTATATACATAATAAGAAATTTTAAACGAAGTGCATAGTTGTTATATTTTGTATTTAAAATCAAGAAACGAAAAAAAGTTTTACAGAAAGATTATAAGAACAGTGTGTTATTTAACTATTTTTTGCAACTGAACTAGTTATGTACCTATGGTCAGAATGTGTTAGAATGTGGACAGGTTGTAGGGTAAATAGAACTCATGTCGGACAGATTGTATAAGATCCGTAATTGATTTTTGAAGCTAGCAAAATGTGACTCTAAACGTATATAGCCTTAAACCTAAAACTATCATTAAGCAAACACTAAGCCTTACGCTACAACATTGAACTATAAACTCTTTAAATGCTGTGATAATTGCCTCTTATATTATACTATTGTGATGGTATTGCATTAGGCCTACTCAACATCGCTAATGCGATACTAAAGTGAAATATTTAAGACACTATTAAGACTATTGCCATAGTGTTGTTGGTAGGAGTTTGTTAAATTCAGCACAGAATATGTATTCAAAATATATATTGATGCAATATACTATCAGTTATTATGACCGTGTATTTCAGTAACCCTAAAGCACAGTTAATTAATAGCATTTTTTACATTTGTATAGGTTATATATTGTCTTTCAATGCTCCACTCAAATGCATAGAAGAACAAATATGACAACGGCTGACATACAATTAAATGTGCTTTGGAGGAAAAGGTCAACTATTAAAACTATCGGTAGGCCTAGTTGGAACAACTGTTAGGATAGAATTTTGCATCACCCGAAAACTATTGACTATTGCGGCAGCAACTATTATGGGTGTGTAATTATGTTACACCCCTACGTGGAAGAACCAATTCTACAATCAGACCGACATGCCATTGGCGACCATGAATTGATAGCCTGTTTTTCGACCATTGAATTTGCGTAGGCCTACTCGTAGTCCTCTTATTTCTTTGCACAAGTCTTTGGATTAAAAAAAGACCTCTTGTATTAGATTTCAGTTTGACCTTCAATGGCATTTTAGTACGCATCTGCTTATATTCCAATTTGTTCTCAGTATTTGCTTTGTCAAAATACGTTTGATTTAACACAATACATTTGGAAAGGCGGTGGCACAAAAATGCTGCATGTTCCTCAAGTAACTACGCCACTGTCGTCTAAGATTGCGTTTTGTAGGCATTTATCTGAAAGTTCTGGGTAAAGCGAGTTTGACACAGAATGCATATAACTTATTCTTATTCTCTGTATATTCTGGCTTTCTGTATCCACTTGTTTGTAACTGAGCCTATATATTTGAATTTTTAGGACAGGGTTTGTTGTGGTTTAATCTATGATTTCAGTTTCATTGGAGATTTATTTTGACCACTAGATACAGGAAACACAGCACACCTGTTCGTTAATTAATACGGGTCACTTTCAAAAATGTTAGTCCACGTTCAGCTTTGTCAGAGCACAGATTGTATCAAAAGGGTGTGGCCTCAAAGTGCACCTGCCTTGTCCGTGCAACCCTTAGTTATAATATTGACACATAATGAGAAGGGGCCAGACACCCGACCTTTTTTGCCCTTTGTCCAGTTTTTATTGTCTGGTTACAAAGACTGCACACAGCCCAAGCCGTCACATCTACATAACACTGAGGCGATGAGAAGGCGCGAATGAAGAGAAAGAAACACGCGAGTAAGCGTGTGATACTGTTGACCACCGCGCCTTTGTCTCTATACCTTAAATATTGTGATATAATGTGAGGTTTAATTTCTCTCCATATTTGTCCACAGAGGCCAGTGCTTGATATCCTCGCCACAGCTGCGGGCAGTTATTATCAGCTATTTAATTATCCTTTGGCTACGGTTTGCTCTTTATTATTTTATATTGATAAGACTAATATTGTCCATTATAAAGGAGTTGGCGTATAAAGCCCGTCTGTTCACTGGCGTAAATCTGGTTGAGCCGGGCTAAAGTGGACAGCTTAGTATTTGCTTATTTTCTCAATGATAGTCTTGAGGAGAGAACACTCGCTGCAAACCATCTTAATGTTCAACTGTATCCCCTCAGCCTTAATCTGTTTCCATGACAACAGGTGAAATTTGATCTCAGACATATTTGATATGCTAGTATTATTTGTTTTATACGCATCTATAAATACATAGTGTCGTGTATCTAAAACCTCCATACACAGAATCAGTCACTTCTCCTCACACTTTCAGATATGTGTACAATACAAATATGAGCAAGTATTGTACTGAGGTATTGGAGACAAACGACCGATCACGAATCTCATATATTTAAACAAAATGAAACAAAACACTATTTAAAATTGCATGCGTATTTATATTCTGGACACATAGTTCAATTTAAATATATATTTAAACTGTGTATAGAAGTTACAGGTTCGGAATTAAGCCCACCTCATTCACTATCACCGTCACTAACAATGTACATTTAGACAAACCCCCCAGGGTTTGGAATGTGAAACAGGGAAACCGCGAAAGAGCGAGACCGCGCAATGAAAGAGCGAAACCAGAACAACCATTATCAAATAGAGAATCAAATCATTCTTCCAACCGTCAAGTCTTTGGCTGTGCCATCTTGTTTTTCATGTAGACAGAGTTATCTCTTATACAAATTAAGACTTTACGGATAACAACTTCTTTATGTCTTCTCAAGCTACCGTTCGATACAGATACGAATACCGTCATCAAGCATAGTTTAATTTACTTAGACAGTTAAAACCAAAATGTATTTTGCCCATAACTAGAGAACATTAAATCTGGTTCTAGCATAGTCCATGTAGATCAGACGTTTGCTTTTAAAACTAAATTTGGTTAATGCCTGACGGCGTGCAAAAGCACAAATCATGGCCGACATTCTTGGACTAGTTCTGGGGCTTCCACATTTTTTCTCGGTATCACTCCTTATTTTTGTCTGGATCCCTTTGCAAGGCGTGTTGAATACTGAATCGCTGGCTTAATAATTCAATACATTTATGGGATAATTTGCTTGTTGTTAAAGTCATTTTCGATGATGTCAAAAACATAATAAGATGGCTCCAAATACAAAAAGTAAAGTGTGATAACCGCAAGGCTTGCAAGCACTATGATGATTCAAATGACAACTCAATGGTCTGCACGAGCAATAATAGGACCACTGATTCGTATTGGAATCAAGTGAAGGCTGTCGCAGAAAACGTCATGTAACACGGAGTACTGTGTTGGCTTTACATCTAATACGCAGGTAGTCGGACACAGGTAAGCACACTACCATATTCTGTGATTGTGAGTCAAACACATCATATATCAAACACAAAGCTGCTGATAGATTAAATGCAAAGAAACTCAAGACTTCACTACCCTGGGTTATGTACAAAAGACATCTGACACCGCATTATATGAGGTCTGTCTGCAGACTGAAAGTGGAAGAAAGTTAATATTGTTGCCTTCGGAATGGACGCAATCACAGTTCCAGTTAACTAACTTGATACTGAAGCTGTGGATTAGTACTTATCGATCTTAGACTTAAGATCTGCTTGATAGAAGAGTAGCTAGGAAACTTGAACCAGGTGAGTTAGATAGTTTGAATGGATCAGAGAATTACATCTCCCGTCTTGCAGTACTAAATCCAAGATCTTCGTTAATACCTTTAAGAATTGTATTTAACCCCAACCAAGCTTTTGATGAAATGTCTCTCATTTCCAATCTGGTTAAAGGACCTGACTGCTATCCCAACAATCGGATTGTTCCGTAGCTTAGATGAAGAGAACAACCTGCTGCCCTGGATGGAGACAACATTCTGTATATCTGAAAGAAACAGACCAGCACCAAAAGAGAAGCGTGGAGCAAGACGGCGAAGTTGATGTATGAGGGTATGAGCGTGTCAACATGGGTGATATACCAGCTATCAGCTATCTGTGAAACGGCTGAAGAATGTAGAAGACACCCCGAGAGCTGCAGTTTCTAATAAAATCAGCATAGAATGATTACCTCATATATTATTTTTGAGCCTGGAGAGAATCTAATTGTCTACCAGCTTTTCTAAGAACAAATCAAACTTGTGTAAAATTGTCGTACCCAAACAATTCCACCTGTTTGACTAAAATGATAGTTCTAGAATAGAAAATAAAACTAAAAAAGGGCACAAGACAAACTGGTGGTATATGTGTTTGTCTTAATTAGTCTTAATTGTACTGCCTGTTTAAGTAATTTTTTCCTAGAGATACACTAATACGGATACAACCAACTAGTGATAGAATAAGACATGATAATTAACGACCCATTTTGGCTTTCTAGGTACATTCACATTTCCAGCAAATCTGGCCAGATTGAGTTTTGGAAGCGATCTAACTTAAAGCTTTGCAGCATATATTTTGTAGAATCTCTTAGCTTTGGCCGTCTCTAAATGGCAACTGACGGATAGCTTCTGATAAACGGTCTACCCCACAGCTGGAGCTGAATGCTACCGTCCTTTACAAACGATGTTCCGCTGTGATACAAAAAATATTTTGCAAGGTTCTTTTACGGGCTTTAGTCTCGGCTTCCCAACATAAACCGGCAACCCAAAGTCGTCTTTAAAGTGAAATACTCCTGTTTTACGACTTTAAACGCCAAACAAATAAATAGATTTGTTGGACAGCAACTTGCCGATTAACAAACTAAAAATGAAAAATTCTAGATCTACTTTATCTAGCTGGCAACTAGGAGACTACAATACATTACAAGACCACATCCCAGACCATACAACAACATAACTCGAACCTGTATCTTCTCGCAAAGATTAACGGATTCCAGCAACTGAAAAACCATTTCAGAGAGCATCTATCACCTATCACAGATTGAATTTGTTACGCATTCTTGACCCATGTCCACTAAGTTATTTCGTCCCCAATTAATTTTACAGACTCCTTACCTGAAATCTTACTAATAATATTGCAGATCACAAACGTTCCGTTGTCCGATAATGTTTTGGTTTATCTGAGCAACCTTGTTAGTTGTGCAACACACCAAGGAACATCTAGGTTCAGATAGACTTAAAGGAGGGTTCAATCATTTTTGAATAACTAAAGTTCAAAGAAGATCCTATAGCTGAAGAACATACCTTTGTTCAAATGTTGGATATTTACAATTTAGTCATCGGGTGTTGTTTTCGCGACGACGGATTTACAAATGGCAGGGATGGGGATAAATCTTTAAACAACTTGTGGCTATAATTGACACTTCTGAGCTATCCAAATTTACCAAGATATTTAAAATAACGAGCACTGGTATAGATATGCAACCAAATAGTTCCGAAGTGTGCAACTCTGACAAGTTTTAACTTGAAATAGCGCAATCTTTAAAATAGTTTGTCATACCCTAAATCGCGTTTACACATTTCGAGAAGTCTGATTGCATGTTCTTAGACCAACTGTTAGATCTGACTGTTCGATTTGAAGGGAATTCTTTGGTGGTTGTACAGTAACTGTTGTTCGTTGAAGCTCAGGTACGATTGTGTGAAATGAAAACCGGATCGAGGCTTATTTATCTACAACTGCAGGAAGATTTCAAAGCAAACTGCTACCATTTGGCACATGCTGGTATCTCAAGCAAGGTCATAATTGCGTATCATCTTTGTTTATGCCTGACTAAGTTTCAAGGGGATACGATAATGGTGACAAGAAGACAAAGACCATCAATTCGACCCCTTTTTGCCTTCAATAACAATAATAATGGCTCGGCTTTGGACTGAATATTTTCTTGAGCTCCTCGAAGAGCGCGTCTGTTCAAACTCCTTCCAAATGTCAGGAGAAACCATTCAACAAAACATTGTCAACTCGGCCAACTCTAAATGCATGACAATTTTAGTGGTCAGTCGGGGGCTCTTGTGACGATTGAAGAGAATTTGACGCAGGTATGACCAAAGTTAGGATAGTTCATCCAGGTAGACAGTAGCCATCATTATTGTACAGGCACTCATGTTCGTCAAATGACGCGGCCATGTGAAAACACCATTCTCTCTGTTGGGGACCGAGGAACTGGCACGCCTGCATGCTCTCATTTTGGTTGCGTCCAGAACAAGCCAGTAGCAGATAATGGAACTTAGGAACGATTTGAGCAAGATAAACTTAAACCATTGTATCTGGTAACATCCTGAACAACACAAAGTCAGGCATTGATTTTGAAAATATCACGAATTAGCACAATATTTATAGAAGACAGCAGGTGTGGCTTTGGTAATTCATGATTAGAGAACAGTTTTAAGGAGAACTTTACCGAGCCATGGATAAAACAAAATATTTAAGGAAGATTTGTACAAGCTTTTGATTTTATTGAACAATTGGAACCAGCCAAGGTAAAACTGTATTGAGCCAACGAATTGTACAAGGCATAGTAAGTAATAAAACGATTTCGGAAATAAGACCAACAACTATTTGAAGGTAGCGACCCGAGTTCGAATCTTGGTGACGGAAAGCAAAATTTTATTTAAAAAAATATTTACATTTACAAAAGTTTAGGCCCATATCAGTTGATATATGTATTTCAATCTGTGCAATAACGACAAGTTCAAATCTAATGATTAGAGAGAGTCTTCCACATTCGACACTTTCGTTATTAGCACCTTATGCAGGTTGACATTCCCAAGCACGGTTTTCCAAGTTTCCTGAACGCTGTGGATGGGCTCTTTTAAGTTATCAATATTTAAAACAACATAAGCCAAACATGAATAGTTACTAGGCGTTTTTAATTGCCCCGTTTTAATGTTTCGTCCCTAAATGTTCTTTCTTTAAATTATTTTGTCCACTAAGAAGAGAACGCCCTGGGAGGTTAATTATATGGATTTGGTCTTATCTATATTAAAAGAAAAATGTACTAAACTCTTGATGAATTACAACCATTGGATATCTTAGCCCGGAATGATTAATGCAGTTACTAGAGATATAAATGGATAAACATGTAGCGTGCAAACAATGGAATGTCGGTACACTGTGTATATGTATAAAACATAGAAATAATGTGACCGGCATTTTCCATTCGCTGCTAAAATAGTCCATACCTCTCAATAATATTGCATCAATATTTAACGTCTCACAACTTATAAAGTTATGCATTCAAACTTTCAGCAATCTCATAATCCATCTTCCTGATAGAGCCTATACAAGATGTGCATATATCTTCCTGGTAGAGCCTATACAAGATGTGCACATATCTTCCCGATAGGGCCTATACAAGATGCGCACATATCTTGAAATGGAATAAGATACTCAGGAAGCTTGAGTGCCAAAATGCATATATGACGTTTGTTGTTGTTTACTCAGCATTTTATCTGGATGTGTGCGTTCCTAACAGTTCCGTGGTTAACAGAGTTCTGTCCAATGTTGTTCTTGTTAAATATCTACAGCTGTTCCATAAAAGCGGTTTTACCTAGTTTTTCTGAGTAAAATTTAATCGTGGTACCTACTTAAGTATAGTTCTTTAGTCTTAAAATGACATCAAAGGAAAATTTGCATCTCCATAAAACACTCTTTTTGGTATCAAACTAATAATTTTAATATATAAGATATTAAGAAAGTGATAGTTTTTATGATTTTCTTTAACAAAATATTTTCGAGGAAAGTTTAAAAACATAACAATAACAACCCTTTTTCTAAGAATTTAAAAATGCAGTTTCTTCTATGTCAATTGAAAATTAAGACAGTTGGAAAGTATTTATGCCTGGCAGTTTGTCTTAATTAAATATTGTTTGAGTGCATTGAACGATTACAACAGGAACAACGAATTTATTGTTACGTTAATTAGAAATAACTCTTTCAACCTTAATTAGCTGTAGGTTGCCAAGAAGATCGTTTGGACTAATATCACAAAGTGCTTAAAAATATATTAAGCCAAATTTGCATAATTAGGGTATAGGCATATAAAAGTTGCTGTGGGCAAAGAATAAACAAGTCTGATATGTTTCGTGTAAAAATGTAATGCTTCTACTGCTATGTCCGGACACTGTGTCATTTTTTAACGAAGATCACTTAGTTTCTATTTTGAGCTGTCTGTCCGAACTCCTTAAACCATACCATTAGTGAGTTCCATCCTGACTTTGTTTACCGACGAATATGATGAGAATGGTTAGATTAACGGATGTAAACCCCAGTCCGTATGAAAGCAAACCATCAGGTAAGGAAACTAGATATTTCAGAACAACCTCTCCCTTTTTTACTTTCATCATTTCAAAGTTCCTTAAAACTTGATAAATGCAAAATGTCACCCAAATTTAGTACGAAATGCTACCTAAGATACAAGATAACTTGACCCGTAACGTTGTTTTTAGCAAGAGACAAATCAAGTACGCGGTGCAAAAGGACAAATAAACCGAAGACACCAGATCACAAAACACTAGATCACAAAACATCAGGTCACAAAACATCTCTCGCGCTCCTAGGCTCCGATAGTAAAGGGAAGCAGGAAGGTCTAATGTTTGTAATTAATCAGTACTTTTTTGACTGAACCGTTTCTGTCCAAACTCACCCTGAAGCTATTTGATGCATGGTTGAGGTCGTTCTACCAGCATATCACTTCTGCAATCTTTGACCTACACGTTTATTTTAATGAAAACCGCTGAAAAAAAAGTCATAAGATGTGATAATTTATTTTAATACAATCGGTAACAGCTTGAATTTTTATTCGTTTGAAAAAAAAACTGGTTATAGTTATAGATAAAATTATTTGTATTTGACAGAATTTGAATTGATAACTAATATTATACTAATATATACTGTATATTTATATTGTTATTCGAACTGTATGATTGCAGCTTGGAGAAGCCATAGACTGTTTAACGTTATCCGTCTATTTTTATAACAGCATATCGCTTACCCAACATAGAACAATGCCGATAGATTATATCTCTTCAGGGTATGACATTGCAACTTAACTTCGCATTGATTGTAAACTATAGCTCTGTTATGGTGTATATGTACATGTAGTACTTACTGATAGCGACCTGATATAGCTTTGTAGTGGTGTATATGTAGTAGTTACTGATAGCGACCTGACATAGCTTTGTAGTGGTGTATATGTACTAGTTACTGATAGC
>JAVFBZ010158270.1:0-18138 GCA_032466195.1 Katharina tunicata | reverse complement strand
CCATACCAGATTAAATGTTAGCTCCATACCAGATTAAATGTTAGCTCCATGCCAGATTAAATGTTAGCTCCATGCCAAATTAAATGTTAGCTCCATACCAGATTAAATGTTAGCTCCATACCAGATTAAATGTTAGCTCCATACCAGATTAAATGTTAGCTCCATACCAGATTAAATGTTAGCTCCATATCAGATGGCTAGTTTTAGGTGTACATTTATTTGTTTCAGCCAAATGAACTGGAAAATGGTTGGTTACGTGAGGCCAATATGGTTGCCAAGGGACAAGTCGAAGTCTTACTTATTGAGAAGTCGGTAAGGAGATAAAAACATACTTAACCCAAATCACTTTTCCTTGTTACATAGGTGTCATAAGCCAGTGTACAATTTATCGACTTTTAATATATTGACATATTTCCCAGTTAAGCGCTGCTTGTTTGAAGAAATAACATAAATAAACCAAACAACCGACCTAGTTGTACATTCCAACAGCTTTCTAATGTTTTGCGTGTAAATTTGTTTATAAAATAATACCACATTCATTAAGTCGGACATGTGTGTGCCGTTTTAACATAAATCAATCCAGTTCTGAAATTATGTTTATTGCTTCTATTCTTGTAGGATTTCACTCGACTTCAGCACACAACTGCTGGTCCTCCGCTAGACTTTTTAAGGTAAATATTTGTATAGAAAACTTTCATATCTTATAGGCACCTTTATCTGCCTTTGTTTATTTGATTATTGTTTAACATCGTACTCAAGAGTATTTCACCTATATGACGACTTTGCGTTGCCGGTGTATGGTGAAAAACCGGGAAGAAACCTCGTAAAAACCACCCCGCGAATTCCACAGCCATCGGAAAACTTCCCTTATATAACCTTTGTCTGATTAACAGTGTACGAAATGTACACGACCTCGTGTGTTTGGTGTAGCTCATTCTGTACAGCGTGTAACAAGTGCTTAGTTGTCGGTTAAAAATACTTTAATCGATTCTCACGCTTCCCAATTAGCGGCAGGTTTCAAAGATATGTGGTAAAAGCCAGTAGTCCACAGATATAAGTCTCGAGTAATATAGAAAAAGAGAAACCCCGAATAAAGAAGTCATGTTGGTAAAGGTAATACATTTCAGCTTTATTATACCAACATCAAGAAAACACATACACACAGGTGACCAAATAGTGTGAGAAATCAAGTCGGTTGATCAAGGCAAATGGTCAAGCAATATCCCATCGATAAAGGTTTTTTTTTTTAAATAACACTTTCCTTTCGTGATATTCGTTAAGATAAACTGAAATTGGCAGTGAGTTTGTAAAACGTGATATTTGTTTGTCCTCTTAAATTATTTAATAACATTTGAAATTCTCTTATGGACACATCCGAAACAGTATATTTTATTCTAGTAATGACTATTAGGTAGCACATATATTAGTGGAGAAACACACATAATAGAAACAAATCCACACACTCAGTATAGGGCATACATATTAGCTTCCTAGACTTTTTCAGACCAGCGTCCGCGAACAACGCAAATACTATGCCATATAACCAATTGGCGTTTGACAAGTGATACCACACGCCATAGGTCGAGTTTGACAAGTGATACCACACGCCATAGATCGAGTTTGACAAGTGATACCATAGGTCGAGTTTGACAAGTGATACCACACGCCATAGGTCGAGTTTGACAAGTGATACCACACGCCATAGGTCGAGTTTGACAAGTGATACCACACGCCATAGGTCGAGTTTGACAAGTGATACCACGCCGTAGGTCGCACTTTCCTCGAGGTACTGTCGGCAGAATATACGTCTAATTTTATTATCTTTTCAGCTGGGTTCAAAGCACTGTTTCGTCCTTTGTTTTCGTTGTTTCTGTTTTTAAAATATATTATTAGTTTAATTTTAACTGATAGGGAATCTACTAAGTAATCTGGCAAGATGTGTATCTTTAATCTACGTTTCTACTTCTCTTTTGCAGAAACCTAGAGCTCTTCAGTGAATTCCCATGTGAATTGTTTTTAGACTGCGGGGATGCTTTTGAAGTGAAATATTACAGGTAGCCTTCATAACCATCTTAATTCATTAAGTGTATCATTTAGGGTGTGCCGTGATCTATATACACTAATTCATCAATATGAAATATGCTTGGGATCTCCATAATCGATTATTGATAAACTTTTCACCAAAGAGTGCATCCTATTCTATAAGTCATCAATATTTCACGCAAGGTTTTGATTAGTATCAATGAGCTCATCGTGTTGTATGTATCACCCAGGGTTCATTTCGAGCTATAATTCATCATCATATCACGCCTAAATCAGAATTCATCCCAGATAAAACACAAGGAGTTCTAGCGCAGAAAGGTAATTATTGGGAAGACTTATGCAGTAAAAGCTGTTGTTGTCTTCGTTTTATGAAATAATCTGATAAAAAAAACTGTTTAAATTCGTTGATACGTATTTAAAGTCCTCTTCCGAAAACTTCAAAACAGTTGTAATTTAATTTCATTGAACAATGGTAGATAAACAGTGTTGACCAACTGTAGAAAAGTTATAGCCCTTATTTGTCATATTTATTCATCCTTTCATACGTGTGCCGATATGACCGGCTAATGCTTGTAGCAAACATAACATTCCCCATGACTTTTGTACACTACTTTGCTTTCTTAATCCATTATCTTCCTTATCCTTATAAGGACACAATGAATCAATTTCACATTTATTGGAATAGTTGTGTATTTCAGTAGAGGGAACCTAGACGTGTATTGACGCGTGTCCCTGACAAAGCAGCTATATGTAAATTAATTTTTTTCATCCTGATATTTCAAGATTTATTTTGTGTTTCCAATTTAAGTCAAAACAGAGTGGTCGTCCAAGACTCGAACCGAACACCTTGGCTACACGTGATCAAATCCGTAAGTTATCAACTTATTTTGATTCTAATTCTCCACAGAGATTTTCATTATTTGAATACATGAGTTATGGTGTAGCCATACATATGTTAATGTATAAACAATGAAATATGTTGCTGACTATTTTTGGAGGAGGAAGAGGGTAAAGCTTATATCTTATCAATATTTGAGACACGTTTTTACATTTTCAGTATCTACTGTCCATTTACCACCAATACTGTCTGAAAATGATTAACCAGAAATTCCAGTAAAATACTCATATTTAAATATATATTTGAAATAAATTTTAAATGGACACCGTAGAGTATACTACTGATTGACATTGATGTTGTTGTTAACAGGGTACGGTGAAAGTGATTCGGGAACAGAATGTTACAGATATCCGGAACGATAAGCTCTTCTCCGGCAAGTCCGCCGACAGTTTGGGATGTGTTCGGCCTTTCAGTCACGCAGACGGTAATCTATATAGCATAACCAGAACATAATTCAATATCCCAGTTGACTGTATATGAAGTTAGATGTCAGCAACCAACGGCACATCGCTGATATTGTTGGCTTTCTGCGGTTTTACACCTACATTAATGCAGCAAGCCAAACTAAATAGATAAAAAACGATTGGGTTGGCAAAAAAACAAAACAGAATTGAATCTCAGTCTAATTTGACGCGGCCTTTACAATCCAGCTTCCTTTCTGATGGAAATAGAAAAATGTTTTAACAAATTTGTATCACATTTTATCGATCTGGCCTCACACCACCGTTAAATTGCAACTAATAATTCATGAATCGTCTCTCAAGTTTAATAAGATTAAGTTATTACATAATTGTTTCTATTTTTTCCGTTTTTAGCTATGTTGGGTATTCTCGCTCAACAAAGAAAGATGGAAAACGAGGCAAAACATCAAGAAGAGGTGAGATTTGAAACGATTTATTCAAAATGTAAAACATATATCTTCCAAGAATAACGGATGTTGAGAACACATTTGACCTAAATAAGAAATACAGTGGGCAGCAATTGAGGAATCAAGTTCTGTTAGGTTACATTAACACGGAGAGGATTTTTGAAAACATCAACATTAAATCTCTAATAAAACAAACAACAACTTTACTACTTCCCGTCTTGTGTGTTAAATTATGAATTCATAAAGATTTTTTTAATTTAACGTTTTTATTCAATTTGAACGTATTTATTCCTACTTTCAGGTGGATTTTCTTTGCAATTCTAACGACGATATTTGTCAACATCGCTTAATAAAGATTGTCAACGAAAATCAGGAAATAAATTGCAATTAAACAAAATATATAAACAAACTGTATATACCGGTATATAAAGGTTAACAAACGAGAGCCCGTGTGTTACGACGTATATATCTCGAGTCTGTTAATCTAACAATATTACGAGATGGAGCCCGGGAACGAGTGTTTTTTTTTTTTAAATTAAAGGACGAGAGTGAAATCCATCGTAAACCACGGGCTCGAATTGGTAAATCTATTTCTCACAATACACAATTGTAACACTTTGTAGGGGATTTTCGTGCAGAAATCTGTACATCTTGGATTGGTTTGTGTGGATAGACATTGTTGTGCAATGTACCAATCACTCCACATCAATCACTCCATACCATATCCATACCAATTACTCCAAAAATATATAGATTTCTACAAGAAAATAACCCCAAAAGTGCCAAGAATATGTAGTGTGAGAAAAAGATTAACCATCTCGAGTCTGTGAATAACGATGAATATCCCTCCCGTCTTTTAATTTAACAATCAAGTCAGATTAAATTAAGACTCGAGTGATATTTATCGTAACAAACAGGGTCTCGTTGGTTAAATTCTCTTTATATCATAAACACAAATGACAATGGTATGTATACCTCTACATGTGCTAACGTCTAAACTTTTTTCTCAGGCTAAGGGCAAAAGGAAACAGTCCAAGTTTTCTGAATCGGATTCTGTTTGTGAATCTCCGAATACTTCAGGTTAGTCAGTCCAAAATATTGAAACATCTTCATCGGTTCTGTAATTGTAAGGCTATTCACGTTTTCTTGATTACTATATCTCCTAACTAAACTAACGCAATATCATAAAGTTAAGGAAATGCTTAACAAATACAATTGCTAGATTGTGTCAGTGTCAGTGTCAATACTATAAAGTTGTCAAATGTATGTTGTTGCTTTCTTGTTTTCAGGTGAAGAATTCGACAAATTGTCTGAACTACTGCCCAAGTCTATGACAATGACACCTAATGACACCAGTTCTCCAGATCCCAGTTTAAGGGTAAATATATACTTGTGATAGTTAAATGGCTTTAACAGATTTTTAAACTAACACATCATGCTTTGCACAAAGATTACATCGGCGACAGAGGATTATAAATCAAAACCAGAAGGCCAGTTGAGTAAGTATTTCTGTTGGTGCAGTCTCATCGGGTCCAAAAGTCACTTGTTTCAGAGTCGCCAGTTCAATCGTGTCTTTGCGCCATCCATCACAATTTCCTGTGAGGTATTTTATGTGGATTTTCTAGGAAAATTTTGAACTTATTAGATAACTTATATAAACGTTATACATCAGATTGTGTGGAGACACGTCATCATTTACTTATTATCCTACTAATGAATTGTTTTAAATTAAAACCAAATGATGTAAGTAGTGAGAAATGTTATAACTTATTTGTTTAAGCAATCCCGCATAGAACCCCGTCGGATGTCTCTAATCAACATTCCTTTGCTAAGACCAACAGAGATCGAAATACGACCAACTGGGGAGATGGAAAAGAAAGAGAAAGACGAAAAAACTTTACGTAAAGCTTTCTTACAATTAGACTTACTCAAAACAGGAGATGTTTTCGTAAGTACACAGTATGATGTGTTTATTGTTGTGTTTTCGGTGTGTCACTTTAATTGAAACGATTGAGAAGCACTATGCACTTTTATTTACTTTCCAGCTTTAAACTCAGGGTCTCATTCACAGTTTCCAGTAGATTTAACTATGAAGTAAGCGGCTAGGATGCTGTTAATCAGCCGGATACAACAAGGCATCTTGAACAAAAAAAAACACATACTACACAATCATGACAGACATAGAAAGTATCAAATTAAATATTTTGGGTGTAATTAACATACACTGGGAAACTGTATTCAGCCAATGACTGAAGGTTAAAAACAGAAGTTCGTGTCCATCCGTTGTTAAGTTCTGGACACTTTCGTTTCCACACATTTCTGTTTCCCAAATGGTTTCATTTATTAATAGTTGTTTGTTTATAAACTTGATTTCGATACTCTAGTGCACGTTAATCACGATTATTACGAAATCTCGCAAGCTCAACCGTGTCAGGCCCATTTGCTAATTCTCAATTTGCCTTTCTGTGATGTGTTGTACAGTTGTGTTAATACGGTTGTGTACTCTGTTGTTTACGTTGTGTTGATTAATCCTGAGTGCTTTCAGTAATGAGTTTCCTGTGCTGTGGTTTACACTCTATAGGGCTTGTCGGCCATGTCTGCTGAGCTTAAGAGACGTCACGATGAGGTAATCTATAGTAATAACTATCCTATAAGGATATCATTCTCATTTGTAGAAAACATCTCATCATTATGTTTTGATACAGGGAGATTATAAAGATAGAAAAGCAAGATAAAGAATATTGTCTCGCATGCACGTTATCCATCCGGAGAGGTACATTGTCAAGTATAGAAATATAATAGTAAAAAATCCCATACTATTAATTACAACAGTCTAATCTGATCTATAGAAATACCCTTGGTCGATTTTTTATGTATTTATTTATTTTATTGGTGTTTAACGTCACGATTACTCAAACATATTTAACTTATTTGACAAGTTTTCGTTGCTGGTGGAAAACCGAGAACCTTCGTTAAAACCACCCTGCGATATCCGCTGCCACCAGAAACTTCCCTTATATACCGAAGGTCCTCAATGTGGATTCGAACCTATTCCAGATACAATGAAGGGGACTGAACAGTCCAACGCTCAACTAACTGAGTCACTGCGCTTAATCTATTCCATTACATTCGTTCTTATTTTAAGGAATGTTCCTGTAATTTGTATTATATACTTACACCCCATACATACACTCCATCCATACACCCCATACATACACCCCATCTATACACTCCATCCATACACCCCATACATACACTCCATCCATACACCCCATACATACACCCCATACATACACCCCATACTTACACTCCATCCATACACCCCATACATACACCCCATACTTACACTCCATCCATACACCCCATACATACACCCCATACATACACTCCATCCATACACCCCATACATACACCCCATACATACACCCCACCTGGTAAAAGTAATGTTGGTTAACATTCCATCTGTTATTGAGATATGTCATTTGTCTGATAAGGCCCTATGCTCTTGAGGATTGTTTCACCAGTGATACCAGCTACATTTACAATGTACCTTTACAATGCCTCTAATATAAGTCTGTTAAATGTTGATATTAGGAAGTCAGTGTTATGTAATTGTATATCAGTTAAGTTATATGATTTGCCAAGTCTTCCAAATTTCATATTAATTATCATTTATCAAATTGGAAATTGGTTACTTTTTTTATATTCCTGGCTGCATCCGGTTTAAAGTATGATTGTTTGCAAACGCTGGCTATTTGAAGTCAAACTACATATGATCGTGTATGTCGTTAATGACATACTTTCTTATCTCTAATAAACTAATGGTGTCACTAGTTCAAATAATGATGTCATAAAGTATGTGATTTACAGATGTGGAATGAAAATAAAATGGTTCACCAAACAAACGCTGGTGGCTTTGGCATTAATATATAACATTAATACAGACCCACACCAAATCAGCGTAAACATCTATGATTTGTTATTAATGTGTGTGAACAGTCCTAGGTCTTACTTTTATAGCCCAGGGACTCTTCGAAGCATTTCTGTCATTATCTTAATAGCTCTTGTCATTTCTCCTAGGGATTGGAACATATGGAGCGCCCCCTGGCGTCAGAGGCAGCAGGTGTTATACTGGTGAGATGTCGCCTTCTCTCAACTCGTTTACTTTTCATTTTACACACAAATCTATAAACTGCCTATTGTTCATTAATGTCAGAGAAATAATTAAACAGAGGATTTCAGTTGCTTCAAATGTTTAATTATTCTCCAGTTTGCATTTTAAGCCATGCAGGCAGATTTCTCTGATCACATAAATGGTAAGGTTCCCTTAAAGTAGTCAGGTTTTCTGTATCAATGTTTTGAGCTAAACCCATGGCTTATTTGATATGATTTATAGATCAGTGATGGCGCCGAAGTTATCAAGATTAACAAACGGTTTTTCCTACAACACGCCCCAAATAACACCATGCTGAAAATAGAGACCATGGTAAGTGTGGTCTTTTGTATTAATGATTGAATAGACCATAGTAAGTGCGACACTTTTGTATTAATAATTGTTGAGACCATGGTAAGTGCGGTCTTTTGTATTAATGATTGTAGAGACCAGAGTAAGTGCGACTCGTTTGAATTAATGATTAGAGACCATGGCAAGTGCGACTCTTTTGTATTAATGATTAGAGACCATGGCAAGTGCGGTCTTTTGTATTAATGATTAGAGACCATGGCAAGTGCGACTCTTTTGTATTAATGATTAGAGACCATGGCAAGTGCGACTCTTTTGTATTAATGATTGTAGAGACCATCGTAAGTGCGACTCTTTTGTATAAATGATTGTTGAGACCATGGTAAGTGCGACTCTTTTGTATTAATAATCGTTGAAACCATAGTAAGTGCGACTCTTTTGTATTAATAATCGTTGAAACCATGGCAACTGCGGTCTTGTGTATTAATGATTGTAGAGACCATGGTAAGTGCAGTCTTTAGAAATAATGATATTTTCCTGACCGCCAACGGAGAAACAAACCTTTGGTAATAATATCTGCTTATTTAGTTAGTTTGGCGAGTTATTTATAACACGATGTTGAGGAATAGTCTACCGGCTGATAGACTAGAAAGACAATTACTGTCGAGGGAGTTATTTCAAATAATGTTTATTTTTCCTGTGTTTTGTAGCAGCGGGATTACATGAGTGAAGAGGAAGCTATTTCCCAGCTGTATAACACGGAAACTTGGCATCAGTATAAGACAGCTTTGATGTCAAGAACCATAGACAAACTCAACAGACTATAGAGTCAGCCATCGATCAACAAATAATCGTATTGAGTCAGTCATCGATAAACCCAAAAGATGGTATATCCATCCATCGATAAACCCAACTGATGGTATGTCCATCCATCGATCAAGCAAAATGATCGTTTATCCAAATACAGAAAAATTCAACAGATCGTATAGCCAACTACTGATAAACACAACAGATTGGACACTCAACTACAGATCAACTCAACATATCGTATAGCCAACTGCAGATCAACTCAACGGATCGTAAAGCCAACCGCAGATCAACTCCGCAGATCGCACAGCCAGCTACAGATCAACTCCACAGATCGTATAGCCAACTGCAGACCAACTCCACAGATCGTACAGCCAACTACAGATCAACTCCACAAATCGTATAGCCAAGTGCAGATCAACTCAACGGATCGTATAGCCAACTGCAGATCAACTCCACAGATCGTACAGCCAACTACAGATCAACTCCACAGATCGTACAGCCAACTGCAGATCAACTCAACGGATGACTATGTTCGTGGTTAAACGTTAGCTCTAAAAGGTACCCCTGGGACCATTAGAGATACATACCTTTTCTGTTTTGATGCCTGCCTTATATATATAAATATATCATTGTGTTTTTTTTTAATGGGGAGGGGTTACGCCGTAGTGTACGTTACTTCACTCATATGGTGGCATGTCAGCGAAATGGGGGAAGGAAACCACCTTGGACCTCACTGGCACCAAACAAAAACGAAATAACTAACTTTAGACAGCCAGTCATATTTACCTGGCAATGCTGGCGGCTCAGGTTCGAATCCCAATGGATGCATGCACAATTTTACTTTTCTGAATTTATACATTTTATTAGTGTTTGATGCTGTACTTAATTATTTCACTTATATGTGGACTTTGTGTTGCTGCTGTATGGTGGAAAACCGGAAAGAACCTCGTTACTAGACCACTATTAGTCGACATTTTCACTAATATATACCTAACTTGGGCAAGGGGATTGAAATCTACACCGGAAACAGTTGACGAGACTTTAAGCAGAGCAACACTCAATCATCTCGAGGCCACTAAATAACGTAAAATATGTAATGTCGGGCTAATGCTCATAATGTCAGAACACATCGTAGACGGAATCGAACAAAACTAGGGTTTATCGGTCACGTGAAATCAATAAACATTTGGCTATGTTTAAAATAAGTTTTACCCCTGCCGTCAATAATGAACATACAATGAATGGCCTAGGAGCGAACAACCCTAAACATTAAAGTATAATAGACGAATCTTAGTGCCTGCTCTTGATGGAATTTAAACAAAATAATATAAATAAACCATCATCATTTATACATAATAATATGTATGTGTTGATGATGGCATAATAAAGCCTAAATATATTATCTACATCTAGTTTTTCTTATTCTGTATGCGGTGGATTTCCATTGTTCAAAACAGGACTGACTGTGACTGAAGGGGGTGAGTGTTAAGAAAGAATTTATTACTTGTCCAAAACAATACACATGGTCCGACGGTTAGGTTTCAACAGAGTAAGGTAAATGGGCTAGCATGAAGGATATTTGTAATATCCCGGCAGACCACATAGAAATACCGTTGGTCAACTTTTAATAAATCTCCATCGATTGAATGTGACGTGGAAAGAACGAGCCTCGTTTGTCATGTAGGCCTATATTGTACAGGCCTTGGGAAATTGTTACGGCTCTGTCGAAATAAACACTGGCGCCTCCCAGGACCGCAACTTATGCCACTACACATTTTCTGGCTTAGTAGGTCTGTTATAGGCTACGTTTATAAATCACTAAGTAACAAGATGCTATACCGCTTGCGTTCAAAGTGCGTTTAAATGTTACTGTCGAATCAAACCTGTGTTTTTTTAATCCTTCCCTGATCACGAGCAACGGGAACAGACATTTTAAACTAATATGAAGGAACTCCATCTTTGGAGTTCCTTCATATTAGTTTAAAATGTCTGTTAATTTCAAATTTAAAAGATTGGTTATCTGCAGGATAATCTGTATAAGCCGGTATAAACTATTTGTACGAAATACTCCACATCTTTACTAACATATCTTATCTCTGGTATAATTCAATTGCGAATGTTGGGCTTTTTCTTTAAGATATGTAGTTACTGGCTTAAGCTAAAAAAAATTCATACGCCAGTTAAACCATTTATGTGTAATCGACAACAATCTGTAAAGCTGTCCAACTGATAGTCTTTAGCAGGGTAGTCGTGGCAAATATAGCTGGAGGCATTTTTTGAAAATAGATTATGTAGAGTACTTTTAAGTAGTTGTGTTAGTATATATATTCAATGCTATGCCTTCGAAGCGAGTTTTGCCCCGCTTTAACATAGTACTATTGAGTGTTTAACGGCAGTATACATCATGAAGTAGATTAAATTCTGGCATAGTTTAAAGCATTCATAACGATCTGTTTTCCTGCATGAAGTGATTATTTTAATGCAATACATGCCATACTATTTTGGACTTCCTACATTTATATTGGTCATATTTTAGGCATTGGCTTCTCTCGGTAATTCTCCTGGGGTAGCATGCACATAAATATACTATAAGTACCAGTACTATAAATATGTTATAAGTTATTGTACGCCATGCAGTAAAATATCGTGATTTTGCTCTGAGTTGATATGCCTAGAATTAAACAAGTTCCTGAATAGGAATGTACAGATAAAACTAGAAACAATGAGGGTAGGACCTTCTCAAAACACTGAACGTCGACCAGGAAAAACCTGATTGGTTACGGGAAACCAGTAACAGCGTCACAAACCCGAACAATGGTATCTTGTACCTCTTTACTTTTGAAAAATGAGTTTTATAGGATATTTAAAAACGATATTGCAAATCAAATGTAGGTAATTCAGCAACTTCCAACCTTCTTATTAACAGAGTTAAAACTGAAAATATATAAAACTTCTAAAGTTCAAACGAACACAAAACATTTGTAATTTGCTTGATCATTTATGACAGATAGGATGACCAGCCCTCGTCAGTAGTATATGTTGAGCAGTTGGGTTAGCATGTGAGTCGAAATGAGCAGAAAATCCTAGGTTAAAGGAGAGGCCAATCCCCACGAAAAGGGCAGCAATGGGCAGCCCCCGCCTGCGCAGGTTTGTTACGCAGGTTCCGGAAGTTCCCGAAGGTAGCCCGAGGAGGGTTCAGAGGGGGTCAGGGGAGGTCACGGTCGTCTGCTCATGAGGGAGGTGTGAAGGGTTGGCGTCGTCTGTGCAGGTTGTTGCGCCGATTCCGAGGGTTACCGGAAGTACCCGAAGGTAGGTCGGGGTGAGTGGTGAGAGGTCGGGGTGAGGGGTAAAAGGTCAGTGGAACGGCGTGAGGTCATCGAGGCCACATGACGTCACGGCATGACATCACGATCGTCTGGTCATGAGGCAGGAGTGTTGAATGTGTTTTTTTTGTGGGGTCTGGTGTTGGTTTTATAAAAGAATGAAAAAGACATAAGATGAAAAAATAAAATAAAAAAAGACACTACATGAGATGAAAAAATAGATAAATATATAAAATAAAAGACACTACATGAGATAAAAAAAAATTCAGAATCAACAGTCCTACACACTGTTTTTTTTTTCCGTCAGAAAAAAAAGATTGCAAATGAAAGCCTCTATCGGAAAGAGTTGGGTGGCCCTCAAAAGGGTCTTTGGAATTTTGGTGGTGAACCTACCGGCAGAGCCTTTTGAAAAAAAACACCGGCAGGTTCATGGAGCATCTTTTTGTTCTTCTTTGTTAGCTTGTCGAGGTATGCCGCCGGCTTCAATGTGGACATCATGGCCACCTTCCTGATGCTTTTGGGCGGCGGGTTGGATTGAGCTTCCACTCCCGCCTCCTGGTCTACTACGCCCGCCTGGTCTTTCTCCTCTTCCTCCTCCTCGGCTAGCACAATCAACACCTCGTCTGTCTTCGCGGTACCTCTGTTTGTCTCCATCATGGTAGAATAACATTCAAATGCGTTTTGAAGGTTCTTTTATCGGATTAAAGGTGAATTGAAAGACACACAGCGCGAACCTGAGAGAGAACACACAGCCTGTTCACTGATTGGTGGATTAGTCCAACCGGCTGGCGGTTAAACATCTTGAAAACTCTGTCCATTTGTGCTTCTTTTTTCTCTTTAAAACCAGTTAATAACGCATGACACAGCGACACATGACACAAGTTCGACATGCTTTTTCGAATGATACCACTTACACCACGGTACCAGGTCATACTGTGAAGGGCAAGCTCCTTAAAGCGTGGTCAGACGACTCGATTCACACACCATTAAACGTTATTCAGTACAATTCTACCATAAAACACGAACACTTAAACGCACTGACTGACTGAAGCCCTGGAACAGTGACGCGTGTTCGACGAACATCTGCACTCCAACAGTGACGCGTGGAACAGTGACGCGTGTTCGACGAACATCTGCACTCCAACAGTGTTGAAACAAAGTTTACAGGGTAGGGGAAAAACAAGTGACGTCACTCAGTACCAAAAGGGTGTAAAACACACGGACTGTTCAATACATTTATTTTATATAGAATCATTAGTGTAGAGAGTTTATTGCGTTTGGTGTGAGCTGTATATAAAAAAAAAAAACGGAGGATGTGGGGAATACATTATTTTTTTTAAAAAGTCTTAGTGGAGGTTGGAGAGCTTCTTTCTTGGCTAATATCTATATAAAAAAGACAGGTTGTGTCTTAGTAGGACGAAGGTCTTTGGTGAGAGTAGACGTCCCTAAAAAACATGTCTAAACCTCGACGTAAAGTGGCTATGATGTCCACGGCCTCCCCACAGGGCCGAAAGCAGGGAGTCTAAAAATAACGGGTGAGCCGACTCGCTGAATCGGCTGTCCAAAGTCGTTACGAGCGCCGCCGTGTGGCTGGCTTGTCAAAGAAAGGGAAATAATCCAGGATTTGTATAACTTGAGAGAGAAATCGACGTGCCACCTGTGCCTTATTCCTAGTTGTTCGCCTTACAACCTAATTTTGTCATTACAATTAACGATGTATACACTTATCATATCGCCGTATATATCGTACCTCGTAATACTACGATCAGGCGGTAACATTTGCAGCTACCTGGCACTGGGACTCTGGTGTGGCTTCTGATTTTGAGTCCCGGCCTTGTTCCGCGGCGTTTTTGTCTATTTCCCGTGTCTTTGCGGATAGTTTCGATCACCTATTGGACTTGCAAGCCATAATTTGAGGGAAATAACCTAAGTACGACCTAAATTACCAATCAAACCAAACCGTAGGCAGTCAGCTGGTCATACTTCACTAACATAAACACTAAATTATTTGATTGGTGTGTAACGCATTCAGAATTATATAAATGCTGTTATAGACTTGTGGTAATATTTTCTATAATTTTCTCACGCTTTGGATACTGACTATCTAATTACGTCAAAGAGGCTGAGTGTACAAAATAGTAGAATAAACCAAATAATGTAAAGGTTTTTTAAATTCAGTTTTAATAGCCCAAAATTTATGTTTGGTTTCCGGTCACAAGCCCTTTGTACAAAATCAACACAATGAAGCATACAAATACAAGCCAACACTTTTAATAGTTTTAAAAGTTGGGAATGCCATACATATCGATTGATACCAATTAAGTTTTTGTCTAGATTTTTTTAAGAAATATTAAAAAATTAAAAAATATAGGATGTAAACTTAAAAAATATATACATATTTTTTTTAAATGTTTTAAAAAACATACAACATAAAACATTTTTTTGTCAAAATGTTTCTGTTGCAAATCTGTACTAAAACTGCACAGCATATAAACTTGTTCTGTCTATTTTATTACTCTCTAAAGAACATATGAAATGCTAGTTAGAGTCACAAGTGAAAAATATTCATAAGTGTTCAAGATTACTGGATTACTACTAGATTTTCACGCTGACTGTTTTGAACAGACTGTGTGTTCTTTCTCAGGTTCGCGCTGTGTGTCCTTCAATCCACTTCCAAACCTATAAAAAACCCACTGGTGTTTCATTCTACCTACCAGCTCTCCACAAGCGATCCACGAACCAACCAACCAGCCAGCCAGCCACCTAGCCATCTCTACGCCAACTAGCCATCATGCTCAAAAGGCAACAACAACGACACCATGACCACGATGAGTAAGAAGAAAAAGAAGACTCAGTCGGACAGTGAGCTGATGTCACCACCACCACCCCGGCCAACAACCACAGGAGCACCAATCCAGTCAACTTCCTGGGAACTGACACACGGGGCGTCTCCAGTGAGCTCAATCGCTAACTCCATAAAAAGTATGCTGTCGTCACGGATTAAAATCACGACACACCCCGACAGAGTGACGTTCACAGATATGAACAAAGGGAAACATCCAGAGCAACTAATTTATATTAAGCGCCAGGGTTGGGTGTCCTAGAAGAGGTGATGGGTGTCTTGAATCTACCCTGACTCATCCCGAGCTCACAACCGACGCCAGATGAAGAGGAGTTGCGAGTAATGATGCAAGACATGCGACAGGATTTTGATCTATCCGGGGATGTTCGAATGAGTCATACCTTCTACCAGAACCATTTTTTCGTTCATCTCAAGCGATGGATGGTGTACGTGGTCGGAGGTCGACACTACCCTTCACGACTCGGCTTGACCATGAACGAAGAGGCCTGGAAGACGCTCACCACTACCACCCTGATCGATGTTGTGGATACTATCCTAGCCAACCATCCACCGACGGCCAACAACACGCCCGCCGTACTCCAACCGTTGGATAGAGCCACCATGACACGTCTAAACTCCGTGTGGTTGGCCTGCTATGACGAATTTCTCACACCCATCCTACCTGTACTGCGACAGAAGTACTGTGGTGTCTGTTCCATCATCCCCGGGATGACCGACCATACCTGCCTGACTTGTGATGTGATGGATAGTCCTGAATTATCCCCTTCCTACCAGCGGAGCTAGAGCGGATCAACAAAGACCGTATTGTGAACGAATTTCAACGCCGTGTTCGAGAACTAGATATCACCTCAGACCACAATATGATTGTGTATGTACATCGCCACGCTGTGAAGAAGACCAGCCCCATCTTTGAACGCCTCTACACGGACATTTTAAACCAGCAACAACATGACGCCCAGACCTTCTTTTCACAGTAACGTGTAGGTGTTATGCTTTTTCATTGCGACGCAAAAGTCAATAAATAAGTCCGCACGGCGAGACATACCCCGTGGCCTGCAGCAAATACGAATGTTAAGGTGTTGAGGCATTTGTTAATAATGCATGTTTGAACAAATACGAATCATGTGGCTGCAGGCTTTGAAGCAGGGAGTCTAATAATAACTTTATTTATAAAATTGTTTTTAGACTCCCTACTCTTAAGCATGTATTATTAAAATATGCCTCAAAGCCTTGACATTTATACTGTGTGCATTTATAAACTCGCTTTTTAAGAAAACCATGGTAAAATTGAAAATTCCGGTTCCGTTATGACTGTCTTAGCTATAGTCAGGTATATATTGCCCAATTTTCAGAACAATCCTAACATTATTGACAGAGAAATAGTCCATTTAGTTAGGGTTACATCAACAAAAACAACAAAAGCGCCAACAAGAGAGTGAGTAAGATCTAGACCCCGTTCACCGTGTGGTAAAAACAAAGTTGTTCTTTTGTCGTTTGGAGAAAAAAAATTGTTGTTTGTTGTGTTTTCTTAGCTATAGTCTTCGTGTTCACTGTATGCTGTTTGATGAGCCGCACAACTCACCGCCACTCACCACCAACCACCGCCACTTACCGCCACTTACTGCCACATCGTCTCCCTATAGTGTTCACATGGGCTCGTTCAGACAGCCTGACTACATGAATACCTTCCCATAAAGGTATTTTGAATTGTTAAACACCGCCAGACATCAACAGGGTATTGATCGTATGGTGCAGATCCTGTGGACCCCCGACACGAAAAAACGCTTGGGTGTAGGATTAACCGTCTTACTTACGCTAGGCCTGTGGATTGGGGCGATCACGCTCGATATCATATCGATTCTCCGCTACAGCAACCTCACCTCCCACACCACCGCCCTCCTCGACCACCCGACCACCATCACCAACACAGCGGCCCACTACCCACTCTCATTGTTCCCATCGCTACCATCGCCCCCATCGCTACCACCCACCTGATCGTGATGGACATCCGGTTTCAACACCCGTTTACCGCACTGACCTCTGGCGCGACTGGGAGTGGCAGGTCCTTTTTTTTTACACGAGACTTGATTCAACACGCGTCTACCTTAATTCATCCCACCCCGGATCGGATCGTGTGGTGTTACAGCGACTAGCAACCGCTGTACGAGACGATGCCCACGGTGGAATTCCACGATGGGTTGCCAGAGTTGAAGACGTTTGACCCCGGGGTGAAGACGGTGGTGGTGATCGACGATTTCAAGTCGTAGTGGTCATGCGGGGAAACCAGCTGTCTCGTTCTCGCTCGTAAGCATCACGACACTCGGGTTTAACGAGGGATTCCCAATCAGGGTGTGACACGGCCATGTAGGCTGAATCGGTGTCCATCTCACAATACTCCCAGTCACGTCAATCGAAAAACTTGTCCATAAAATCATAATTTTACCTCGCTTTGGTCCACTACGTGATTACATGAGATTGCGCAGGTCCCCTAATAGGCATGTACTAATTCACCCTTCACAGGCATAAGACGAGTTTTGTTAGTATGGCGAACCAACACAAGACACGGGATAGTGGCATGCTATCTTTGGACGACGAAGTCGACTCCTTGAGGGACTAACTCAAAATAAAGTCGGTAAAGGAATAGTCGGTAAAGCTCTGGCTGCCCTTCGGGACAAAGAGTTTTCTTCAACCAGGTTGTGCAATCCAGTCGAGTCTTATTGTCCCTTCTACTAGCTCAGCTCAGTTTGAGAGTTTCGTCGGACCTACTAAAAAAGATATTTCTGAAAATTCTGTTGAGAGTTTCAAAATTATGCAGGCCCAAATGCTGTCTACCATGTCTATGGTATCTGGTAGCCTTGATAAGTTGGCTAA
>JAVFBZ010158269.1:10644-21290 GCA_032466195.1 Katharina tunicata | reverse complement strand
CAGATAACTCATAACGAACCTACCTTTTGTATCAGATAACTCATAACGAAACTACCTTTTGTATCAGATAACTCATAACGCAACTACCTTTTGTATCAGATAACTCATAACGAAACTACCTTTTGTATCAGATAACTCATAACTCTCATAACTGTCATTAATATTACCTGTGAGACTCTTGAGTTACTGTCTATTTCTGTCACATATTGTCTATACCACAACACCTCGTGCGTGATAAACATCTATTCAGAAACTTGTCTCTGAGATATATTATATATATAAACAACAACAAATAAAAAGGGAGGAAAGAAAGTTAAAGGCCAACAAGAAGGTATATTACGTTACAAAATAAAATAATTCGGGTCACCATTTTTTAACAGAGGAATTCATAAATACGGTGTAACTAGATCCTGTAGATATATAGGTGACTGAAAAGCAACTTTGGGTATTAACTTTCTAGTCTGATCGAATAATTGTATAACAAATTTTATCACACGGGAATGCGATATGCTTCAACTGGATTTCTTTACATGGCCCTTGTATAGGCAAATATTGTACGGGGGGAGATTTGTCTACATAACAGCTATTCCGTCATTCGGCTGATTTGATTCACCACCCCAAGTACCTAGTCAGGGTTAGAAGAGACATAACACGGCATAAGTTTCCCACACATATCAAACGTTATTCAGGAAATCTCTGTCGTCATTAACCCAAATCAGTTGGTCTGACCACGGTTTATTCCATCTAGTAATGTTAGCCTGCTGGCGTTAGTTATGTCTGTGCATATATACCTTAGCACCAGCCCTTCCGATTGTTAGGTTGGGCCTGCAGGATATGTTCTCATCACTGTGTGTACTCATTCTGACCTCGTCTAGTGGGCTGAATGTATTCTTTATTAATATATACATATATGTTTTTGTATAGGCTAAATGTAGAGAAAGAAAATTGTGCTTGCCGGGATTCGAACTTGGGTCTCTGGCTATAGCAGGGCCAGCACTCTAACCGACTGAGCTACAGAGGCTCACGGTAGAACGACCAAAATTTTGTTCAGGTAAAGGCTGCTAATCTTTCTGTACGATAAGCAGGGACACTGGAATAGGCATATGTATATTTTTATATAAATGTAGAGAATGGTAACTTTGCTTGCCACCACTAGGATGAGACCTCGGGTCTCTGTTTTGAATATTCGATTTCTAAATTAGAATAAAATTTATATTCCAGATAAAATAACACGAGTTCTTTTAGTGAACTGAATAATCAAGCAATCAATCGATATACCAAGCAACAAATCAATTATTTCTTGATTCTTATATAAGCATGATGGCAGCGTCATCAGGATTTGAATTAATATTGGGTTGTAATTAGGTACCTAATTACCAAGCATTACACATACATTCATACATCGTTATATTCGATAACAGGCTTATTGAAGACATTTTAAAAAGGGCATTAAAATTTGCAGTGGGAATACAATATGGCTAAATAATTAATCTACAATTTACCAATTTATTCACATACTGGTAGGCTATATATCAGGGAGATTGTCAATGAATATTTACTTGTTTGATTTCTCGTATTCGTTAAGTACTATTATAAAATGAGGTAATATTTGATGTCGGCAGGCAATGGAGATTTAATCAGACTGAAGCCTTTGCTATGAACCTCCATGTGTTTATTGTGTTAAGTAGCCCGGATGAGAGAGGCCGGGAATCAATCCTATTCTATGTAAATGTGGATTGGTGAATCTAATCGCCGATAAACAGGGGCGGGTGTCGGCCAGTGTTTGTCTATAACACTCTGCCTAACCATCAGAAAGCCATGAATGTCAACTTTTCTCTGGATCACACTAATATTTTACCATGGCGGTCTCATCGAGCAACACTTGACTGAAGATGGCCCGCACGCGTCAGGCTAATATGCACCAACTCTCCGTATTGTCTCCCTACATTTCCAGACAATATAGTTAACAAATAGCTCGGGGAGGACGCGGCACGTGCACCCGCATTCATTAGAAAATGCTCTATACCCTGTCCCTCCACAGATAACCACGCTGCAATGGCAGAATAAAATAACTCCCTTCTTATACCCAGTTGTTCTCTGAATCCAATTTCAGCCAGGGCATCAACACGGCCACGTGTCGTCTGGGATAGCGTACACGGCTTGACAAGAGTTTCCGTTAGTTAACCATCACATGATCAACCAAGTAAAGTTTCGTCTCAATCGGGCACCTGAACCGGAAGTGGTACCCAGTCATTTACATGTATTAGCTGGACCAGTCACTTGTGTCAGTATCAGGCCCAAACTAAACAATTTATCAATGTCTTGTGGCTCTTTTATTTCATAATATGTGTGCACAATTCGAGCGTCAACTTTCTTCGGTAAATGTTAAATCCACTGGAAATATGTTCATACAAGGCAATCCGTTGGAACGACAAAGTCTGTCTGTTTCCATTCGACTGTCACCTTTGACCTATAGTTTTACAGGCTTTTTGGACCAACCAATGTCATATCCATTTATCGCTTTCTATCGAAACAACTCTGTTATCAAATTGATAAAAGATTTTAAAAAATAATTCAAAAAAATAATTTTAATAATTAAAATTCCAACCTGTTTATCAACGAGTTATGCCTATTATACTTTATATTTTAACAAAACCCTACATATAAAGATCAAGCAATATCTAATAGGCGTATAGACCACTTATAGCTATAGGGATTATAGTAGACACGGTGGCTTGTAAGTGTTGGATGGTAAATAAAATGTGTTCTTAAAAAATTACCATTTTGCGTGTTATATGTTTGCGACACGCACACAATTGATAACAAAAATAAAGTTAAAAAAAAAAGTGAAGAAATCGGTAAAAAAAAAAAATGAATTTGTCCTCATTAAGATTACACAGGTTCTGAAGTACAACGCCCAAGTCACTATGGCACCTCTCCACTCCAAACGCATTTTCCAAATTTACGGCTGCATCTATATTCCTCACGATATCACCTTTGCAACGTCCACAATTCAAGTATTCAAACTACATAAAGTTTACCAAACATTTCCCAATCTTGTGGCGCAAAACAATAACATTTTATACTAACTTACCTGCAAGTCGACCATTTAGTCGAGGAAATTGACATATTTACTTCCGGTGTTCACAAACCCCGTATTTAGCTGACCTCACTGCATAAAGGGTTCACTGACACGACCGAATCAACGAAAAACAGCTGTGAATACACAATAAATAATAATTGAAATATTAATAAAAAATAAATAGTAATTGGACCATGTTGAGACCGTGGACATCTTCAGTGACGTCAGCTAAATAGGGGCAACCGGAAATCAATCTGTCAATTTCAGGTGAATTAGTATAGAATGTGATTTTATGTACAACAAGATCTGGAAATGGTTGGTAAACTTTATGTAGTTTGAATACCTAAATTGTGGACGTTGTAAAGGCGTTGCCGTGATAAAATAGATGCAGCCGTTTATTTGGAACATGAGTTTGAAGTGGAGAGATGTCTTAGTGACTTTGACGTTGTGTTTCAGATATATATATATCATATCTATAATATAATGAGGTATAGGGACAAATTTAAGTTTTAAAAAAAAAACGATTTCTTTACTTTTTTCCTTATTTTTTCGATTGTGTGTGTGTCGCGAACATAATTAACACGCAACATGGTGAACTTTTAAGAACATATTTTATTTACTATCCAACACTTACAATCCAGGTGACCCTGATAGTAGCCTATAGTCACAACTCCGAGAAACGAAAGATACGCATGTTTAGTTTCTATATTTAGGTTTATTAAACTATCATCGGGAATAAAAGACAGATCGAGTCACTTATTTCCTAAATATATATAGTACATAATATATAGTTGAAACTAAACATGCGTATCATGTCGTTTCTGTGAGTTGTGACTTTGGGTATACTATGGCAAATTATTCAGTGGTAATCATGCACAATTATCCTGAATAAGTTTTACGTAAAATTCATTTACAATTTTAGTACTAGACCTCGATAATGTATAATTATCATGTTCGTCATGCAACTATTTTAAATTTGTATGTATATGTATATGTTTCGTTCTATTTAAATTCATAGTATGCTTCGTTTGCTTATCATCTACCTGGAGCAGAAGTCGGTGGGGCTCTGTGGGGTGGGCGTGCCCTGAGCCTACAGCCCGGCCAGTCAGCCGATCCTAGCCTCTATACACTATACCATCACACAACAATGAAGCAAAGGGCATAAAGTGTCAAGAAAAAAGGAGAACAAGATCTGACAAAGGCCAGCCTTTCTAACATTAGTCTCTTCGGCTCCCGCCAGTCGCCACACCACTGAGTCCCTATGTATGATTAATGAATCGAAACGGCCGTATAATACAACTAATTTTAAGTGGAAGACAGCGTTTAGCTTGTACATTTTTCACTCCAATAAACTCGAGAAGGCCATGAGAACATGAGATGGCAGCGGCGTTTGATGAAGTTTATATCAGTTACTTGTTAGATTAAACTTATAAACTTCCTTTTTTTGAATACAGAGGGGTTGTCAATACCAAATTTAAAATTTTTCAAGCTTCTCCATAGAACGGTTTCGGTTAAAAGGACTGCTATAATAATAATCGGGTATTTTCATTGGCCAATTTACCATGAGATCATATCTCTATTCTTTGGCCCAGAATTAATTGTTGCGCTAAATAGGAGTCTTAAATATATCATAGACAGGGACAGGTTAAGTAGGAATGACATTAAATTTAGCGCCATGTCCAATTAACATTTGACAGTGTAAGAAATAAGGTGATAGACGACATCGAGGCGATGATCCCAGACATGAATTTTAGACAAGAGATAAGACGATTGCTGATCTATACCGCTGTGAACGAGGGCTAATCGGACACAATCATACCCTCATCTAGACATGCTATTCCTTACACATAATAACCGCCTTACATCAGTCAATAGTCTATGTTAATAACACTAACGGTATAATTTGCTTATAAAAGGGACAGAAGCGTGCGGACTCTTTGTCGGCTGTATACGTATTGACTATCATTCAGAAGTTTAGGCAATTTTACCACATCTATTGACAGAAAGAACCGGATCAATTCATTTCGTCCGTTCACGGCTTGTTGAAAATCGCTTTGCACAAACAATGTGAATATATTTGCTTGACTACCTGTACAAGGATGACTTTACTTTGTGGACCGAAACTAGAGAGATCTCTCGGATGTGGAGGTAAAAGAAGTCGGAGATACTAAGTGGCTGTGCCCAGAACGCCGTGAATTGATCAAGTCATCAAGTATAATTTTCCGTAGAAAAAATCGAAGTGCTTTGATAGAAGCGGGCAAGGTCCTGTCTGTCATGCTGTATAATGAAGTCTAGATGATAGGCTTTTGGCGCACCGAGTTGAAGCATGTCTTAAAGTGGCTATAATCAAGTGTAATTTTCTATCGACTGATCATCTCAGCTAATTCCACTGCCTTGACATTCGGATAACTCTTTATATCTTACTACAAGCTTGTTACAGGCTTGGACGATATTTGCGTAAAGCTTTTCATACACATAGTCCAATTAGGATAGATTCAGTTTGACCTTCGACTTCCAAATGAAATGGTTCGACGTAAAAACAGTTTGAAAGTATTTTCCTTAAATAAATGACCAGTTTGTTAGACGAATTCAACAACAAAAATAATTGAAAATCCAGAACACGCTTGACAACGTGATTTAAAATCTGAATCAACGTCCTCCATTTTTCAACTTCAAGATTTAATGCAACCTGATTGTGTTAACATCTATTTTCTTAACATTATATTTTTTCAATATAATTCAAGAACATATACACTGAGTGTCATATTTACTCCAAGTTGACCGTGTTTCTCCAAGTTGACCGTGTTTCTCTCCACATTATGACCTTGTTGTAATAGTTTGCCTTGAACATTATGAATTGTCCCAATTATCATTTCTTTGGGCGGGATTTCGTTTTATCACTCTTTAAGCGGATGGATTTTCGTTTCCCTCAATGACATTGAGTTCCCCCTCTGCTTCAAATGGATATTTTTTTAACAAATTAAGTCCTTTTAAGGCTTAAGTTTTGTATCCAGATTTTTTTATTTTTTTTTTATTGAGGTAGTCATGTTGGTTAAGTATAATTAAATAGTATATTTAAAATGGATTTCAATGCGACTGATATGAAATCTATTCTATGTTGAGTCCTTCTCCTTTTGTCGATCTTAAAGGAATATAAAGCTTTTCCAGTGGCTGCGAAGATCGTGGGTGGATTTGACGAGATTTCTCCAGGTTTTCAACCATACACAGGCGTCCCAGTCGTCATTTAAGTGAAATACCCTTAAGCACGACGTTTTACACTAGTCAAATAAATAAATAAATGACTACTTTTAAAGTGGTTTTGTTTCAGTTTTATTTATTCGGGTAGTTTTACATTTCGATGTAACGTACATTTAAGTGGAAGTAACATTCTTTGCTACAGTCAGTAAATAATAGTTAATTAATAATTAACGGAATTGTACACATGGGTGGTACAAGTTGACTTTATCAAAACACCACAAACCAAAGATGTTATACTGGTTCGTCACATTTCATTTTCGTTTAGCCTGCTTAATTGAAATTCTGTATTTGTAAACTGAAAACTTGTTTTAAGAGAAATATATATCAAACCGTGTAGATGTTTAAAGTCGATTTATATCACAGAATCTTCCAGAGAATTATCTCCTTGAAGTAAAGAGCACGAAAGAATAATGAAAGAGAAACGCGACAAATCGGCGAGAGCAAAACACATTTTATACAGCTTGAAAACACTAAAAAAATAACATTAAAGAATACATTATTTGGTTTGAAATATTTATTTTTTTGTTCACTGATTGACCATGACTGACTTACAATGTGGAAGTTTTCAGATGCAGGGTGACAACTATCCCCATCTTGTTTTAAAAAACTATACAGAATTAAGGCCATTTCAAGACCTATAAACATGACCATTTCGATAAAAATCAAAGACAGATATAATCCTCGACAGATTTAAATACAATTTTAAAAACGTCATCTTATGTAGAGTGAATAAGGAAGAGGAATCCTTAATCCTTTGAAATTGGAGCTCGACAAATAAATTCAGACGATTTCCGTATCTTTTAAAGGAACAGTTTTGTGTCAACTCATTATGAAGTTTTCAGATCGAAGAACAAACTAATCTAACAAGGGAAAATAAAATAATTGCGTATATTATAAAACTTTAAATAAATATATATAAGAAATAATATAGGCACCTTTAAAATTAGATTTTGACATTTTACAATTTTATAATACAAGTAGTATACATGTCTCAATTGCCAAATAACGTTAAGCAATTGTGGTACTGGGAAGATACCATATAACAGTCGGTAATACCATCTGTGTGCAGGTCACGAACCCTATCCTCCCGCACTCTAACCATCAGCCTGCATAACCTCTACATGTCCATTGTTTTCAAAATGTCACCATTGCCATTCGAGCTTTTTCCCCCTTAACACCTCGCTCTATTTAGTGTCTATTTTGTTCGCTTTTCGCCAGGGAAAAGTCACAACCTTATCGTGGCTGTTGTGTTCCCATTGTCGTGATTTGTGGGATATTCGTGGGCGAAAAGCTGTCATCTACAGCACTGTAATATTGAGTTTCTGGTCACCAATTGTCCAGTCTCACACTTTCTCTAGTTTGGGCGACATGTCAAGCTGTTACGTAACCAGATTTTCTCTCACACAATTTTTGGCAGTAAATTCGCGTGTTCTGACATGTCATATATAGTGACTGACCAACGACTAGGCTATTGTCCAAGACTTGCGTTTGTCTGGCCACCTATAACCTGACCAAAGCGAGAGTTTGTTTCCCTCACCCTGGGTCCGCCTGTCTACCGCACCAGTAAGGGACCAAAACACTCGTCCTGTGTACAGCACATCTTTGTACACTTGTGGTCGATGCCAAAATGGCGAAGAATGAATAGTTCCATAATTTGGTGAAGGCGTTACGTCAACAATGACTGTTGTTGCATTGCGTTTTGTGTATACCAGGGATACTGTGACATATAAGAGTTTGTCTGTGCCGAGGCGGACATGTCAGCCCAGGTGGAGGGCGGTGAGACGGAGTTTGGAGGTAGCATTGCGCCGGCTTGCTGCTGATTTACGGGACTCCCCTGTTGGTGCTGTGGGGTGTGAGGTTGCGGTGGCTGGGGGTTCTGACTGGGGGCCTGCTGTCCCGTGGGAGAATGGTGGCTGTTTGGCTGGGGTCCTGGGGCCCCTGGATTGTTCTGTTGTTGTTTCATGATCTTCTTGTACTTAGACCTCCTGTTCTGGAACCATATCTTCACCTTAAATAAATAAATAAATATACGTTAAAATTATATTTAATGGAGAAAAAAATATATATAGATATATCATTGTAGAGAAAGAAAATTTAGCTTGCCTCCACCGGGATTCGGACTCGGGTCTTTGGCTAGCATGGTATATATATATATATTTGTCAAGAGTAATCACACTGGCACAGGTATATATATATATTTTTGTATAAATGTAGAGAAAGAAAATTTTGCTTGCCTCGACCGGTATTCGAACTCGGGTCTCTGGCTATCAGGGCCAACGCTCTAACCGACTGAGCTACAGAGGCTCCTGTATGCATTATCATCTTAAGATTTATATATGCATCTGCATTAACATTATCAGTAATAAAATATGAATGTAAACAGTTTATTGAATAGTTCGAAACCAAAATGTATTTTTTCTGAATTATTACGTTCTTAACAAACGTTACACATACATAAAAAAAACTATATTTTATTGACAGAGCTATCTTGATCAAATATTCACACCGGTTATAGTGTGATATTAAATGGAAAGCTATAACAATTGCGTGTGTCATGGTTGTTTTCATCCAGGATTCAACATGAATGCGTTTATCAAAGGGTATTGACAAAAATCAATAATCAGAAATCAAGTGTATGGGGCATAGAGAGCTTGCACGTTGGGGTAATACGATTCTACTGATGTGTATACCGAGGCTGTGTGGGGCGGGCAGGAATGGTAAGGGCGGTGCTGAGCTTCGAGCTACCCCGACCCAGGCATTGTTCCAGTCCCTAGGCCATGGTGTCGGTGACATCTGCTGCTGTGGCGCCTCACAGTCAGCCTGGCCAGGGATTTTCACCTGTCCGATTCTACACCACTGCTTCAACCGGGCTTTATACAGATCATCGGATATATCGTATTTTATACATATATTTTTTTTTATCCCTATAGATCTGCATAATTTTGTTGTCTGATAGATTACAAAAAGTATAGTTTAATGCATTTTTTTGTTTACAAAAAGGCTTCGTTGTGCGTTTAACTACGCGAGCCTTAAATTAAATTAAATCGATGCGCACTTAAACGGTTTAAGTGCTTGATTTATAACTTTATCACGGCTGTCAAAGTAAAACTAAAATATATTCATCCAAACTGAACGCATAAAATGCTAAGAGAAAACGGATGAATGTTGCCGCCCAGTACAACTGTCTCTAATAGAAAGTGTGTGGTCATTATTTCCACCATATAGGCAGATCTTTGATTTTCAGAAACAATGAAATAGCAAAGTCGAGAATGCATTTTCTTTGTGTTTGTTTCGTTTAACAAGGACTGCTGCTGTCGAGCGTAAATATGTGGACATGTATCTAAGCTCAGACGTTGTCTGAAGATATATTTTGTTAGTTTCCGCTTGATTATTGAAATTCAGCTGAGCGTTATTAATTAATTTCGATTTCCTCTTGACATTGCCTTTTTTCCAGTCTTCAATGATATCGGAAAGTGCTTTAGATTTTCCATGTCGATTGTTAATACAAATATTTGAATGATGGGTTAAAAAGGCTAAAAAGAGCTGTGTGAGATAGAGAGACGGAGTGAGGCCATAGACACGCTTCACTGGTCTCTGTTGATTTTATAAGGTGACAGGTTCCCGACGGGGAGCCCGGACTCGCTGGATTGACATCTCGGGACCAGTCTTTTCGGTACGAGAGGATATTGTAGTTTCCCCGTACCCAGGGACAAAGGGCTGGGAATGGAAGTTTAGCATCGCCCTGTTCTGACAACCCCGTACAGACGCTTCCTCGATTTACTGCCAGCCAGGTGTAATAATTAGCTATTAATCTGTTCTCTAAGATTTTAACTTGGCCCCATTCTCAACTGTTTACATTGCCTTACTACTTCCCTGAACTTAGAGAACCGACAGAAAAACACAATAGCCGGTGATTTAAGAATCTAAGAGTTTCTTTTCATGGGCTTATTGTAAATTTCTCTTAAAACTAATTCTGCAATTCAAAGTATATTACAAAATATGTAGGAAAATGCATCTTTTAAATGTTCTTGACACAAACTTGAATCTTCCTCTATCTTAGTATTGAAAACCCTTTGCGCTAAACTGATTTCGGTATTTATATTTAACTTATTTTGTTTTTAAATAAATAAATAAAAATATATGTAAATAAATAAATAAAAATATATGTAAATAAATAAATAAAAATATATGTAAATAAATAAATAAATAAATAAATAAATAAATAAATCAAAAAAAAATAAAATAAAAAATAAATAAATAAATACTGAATTAGACTGTCATATCTTGACGTTTCAAGATGAATTCA
>JAVFBZ010158258.1:0-10226 GCA_032466195.1 Katharina tunicata | reverse complement strand
CCTAAACCAGTAGAAGATTATCGGAAGACTTTTAATTATTTGTGAATTAGCCTTAACCAGTAGAAGATTATCGGAACGCTTTTAATTGTTTGTGAATAACCCTAAACTACTAGAAGATTATCGGAACACTTTTAATTGTTTGTGAATAACCCTAAACCAGTAGAAGATTATCAGAACACTTTTAAATATTTGTGAATTAGTCAAAACCAGTAGAAGATTATCGGAACACTTTTAATTATTTGTGAATTATCTTAAAACAGTAGAAGATTATCGGAACACTTTTAATTGTTTGTGAATAACCTTAAACTACTAGAAGATTATCGGAACACTTTTAATTGCTTGTGAATTAGCCTAAACCAGTAGAAGATTATCGGAAGACTTTTAATTATTTGTGAATTAGCCTTAACCAGTAGAAGATTATCGGAACACTTTTAATTGTTTGTGAATAGCCCTAAACCAGTAGAAGATTATCAGAACACTTTTAAATATTTGTGAATTAGCCAAAACCAGTAGAAGATTATCGGAACACTTTTAATTATTTGTGAATTACCCTAAAACAGTAGAAGATTATTGGAACACTTTTTATTATTTGTGAATAACTCTAAAACAGTAGAAGATTATCAGAACCCTTTCAATTATTTTTTAATTACCGGTACTCTAGACAAATTGCAGATTATTGAAACATTTTTATATATAATGTAACGTATGCTAGGCAAATGGCAGATTATTGAAACATCTTTATATATAATGTAACGTACGCTAGGAAAATTTGCACCTATAGAGACTCACCAGCCATTTTTAGAAGTTCTCTCTGAAGATAGTTCGTGTTACATAAATGATCTTTCTCAGCTTTGATCTTCTCTTCTTTTAACTCCGTCACAAGTAACCGGAGTTTGTTCATCTCCGTATCTGTCTTCTCGCGATATGCCGCGTGGTTATCTACTTGATCTGGAAACACAATGGCATTGGAATTTGTCTTTAAAGTCCAATATAACTGATACATGTAGACCTAGCAATATTGTCCCCAAAAAAATGTCAAAATCGATATTGTCGGTAAAAACCGTCCAAGTCAGTTCTCAAACAGTAATGCCAGCTAAATTCCACAAAAATCCTACGATTAGGCCTATATAATCCGTTTTGTATACGATCAAGAACTACACAAAATATCGAACAGATATTTAAAAAATTAGTAATAAATATTTACATGGATAAAACACACACAACCTTTTGTGCTTCGGAGAGACCCAATTATTGCAATACCTGCTAATTCATGTTTTTTCTTCAGCGCAACATCCAGCTCACTCTGTAGCGTGTTGACCTTTGACACCAGTGTTTGTTTCTCTGACGTCAGCTGGATTTTGCTGTCTGTGGTTTTCTCGAGGTTGTTACAAGCTGTATCCAATGCAGCTACATATGTGACAAATCAATGCAGAATTGTTAGTTGTAATACGGATGCGATTTGCGATCAAATCCAGACTAGGTATATTATAAAGTTTATTGACCGATTGGTTTTCAACTCCATGCTCAAGGGTATGTCTTTTTTTTACAACTTTCAATGTGCCCGGTATAGGTTCGAATCCCCTTAGGTATATAAGGAGAAGTTTCCGATGGCTTCGGCTATAGCAGGGTGGTTTTCACCCGCCACCAAGCACCAGCAACGCAAAGTCAACATACAAGTGAAATACCCTTGAGTATGAGTAATCACCAATCAAATAAATACATAAATCGTACGACATGAAAATATCATACGATCGATGTGTTTATGCCTATAGTTGACGAAATATTTGGTGAAAATGCCCAGTGATGCGTCCGGAAAAGGGTAGCACGTACCTATAGCGGAGAGTCCTTACCTTTGACACTAGCGAGTTCACTGTTAGCCTTTTCCGCTGTTTCCTTGTGATCGTTGATAGCCAGTCGTAGCTTATGACACTCCTCATCAACGTGGGTTTTCTCCTGTTTTAATGCGGCCAGTTCTTTCTTTAACGTCACGTTATCTTTCTTCGTGTTCTCAATCGTTACTTCGCTAGACTTACATTGTCCTGCAAATATAGACAATGGATTAGTTTCTTAGAGAACTTGACGTGTATCTCCTAATGGTTTATATATAATTGACATAAAGGTGACGTTAAACGTATTCATTAAATCTAAAATATCGAGATTATTCGATAAACGGTATATTAGGTCCTAATGTAATAAGATTGTACCAATTTCAAAACTACCGCCAAGATTAATGTCATAAATAACTGGAAAAGAAACGCAAGCGCATCGTCGGGGTAACACCTGACCTGCGCACTTATCATCCTAGTAATTTTCGTTTGGAGGATCCGTGACGCTGATAAGTTGCAAAACAGTCTCCTGAATCTGCATGCATTTTTTCCTTATTGCAAATATTTCTGTTCAAATATAGAAGCAGATATAAATTGAGACACTGAGCGTAACTCGAGAATTGTGGATGGCAACTTCCGGTTTATTTCTGGCGCATTGTATACGATCTAAATTTCTAAGACCATTTGTAGGAAAATTCTGTCATTCATAAATTATCGAGTTATGCTTTTGGTGAACTCAATCTAGGTCAAGGTTCCTTTGTCACAAGTCTCCTGATCGCAATTAACAACAAAGCCTATCAACGTTTACAGATGAACAGAGTCTACAGAAGACGAGCGAGGACTCACCTGTCTGGTGATAAATCTTGACTATAGGTATATTACAAGGTTTATTAACTAACTGGTCAATGTCTCTTATATCAAAGAGATATATTATGACAGAGACTCAACAAAACCAAATAAGTCACCTCAAGTATTACCTTCGTTGGAAAGATGATGTTTTTCACGTGCTAAGTGTGACAATGTATGTAAGCTCGAGTTCCTAAAACCGATTTCTTTTCCAGCATTTTTTCCATACGATAACAAGAGCCAATAAGTATTGATTTTAAACCTTCTGGAATTGATGCTGAACATCCATTAAAAGACTTGTGTTCTGTTCTTATCTCAGCTAACAAAAGCCGTCCACAGTTATAGCGGGGTTATTACCTTCCTTATATAAAATCTCCTGTTCCATTTGCGAGAACTTAATCTCTAAGTGTCTTGACTTCTCTTCTGCTGAACTGATTCGCTCTAATAGGGTGGCGTTCACTTGAGAAACGTTAGATACCGCTGTCACCATCTCGCCGTGAGCTTCTTCAAAACAAAAATTTAAACAGACTTTTTGTAAGACAAAATTAAGTAAAACATAAAAGGTCGTTCAAACTTTCCATGGCTAAACAAGTAAGTACTTTCTAAGATAAGATAAGCAATTAGCTACAGCTTTACGTTTCTCTACAGACAAGTTAATACTACATACAAACAGTCGAAGTCCCCAATAATAACATTTAATTACAATAGTTTATAAACTCAAAAATATATAACCTATATCTTTTTAAACCCATTGGAATATTGAAGTATTTTTTAGGTATCTTATAGAATATTTATAAACTGAAACTAATATTTAACTAAACAAAATATTACAAAATAAATAATAAACAGTATATCATTTGTGAATACTGGTTCACTGGCCTGTTTGTCAAAAGTGTAAACGATTTATCTGCAGAAAGGTCAGAAGGTCAAATACGGAGTTTCAAGTCAGAGGTCCACGGTATAAAGAGTGACTTTGTCAAGCAGGAAGCTTTACGAATTGTATTGTTGGTTTGTTTGATTGGAGTTTTAAACCACACTTAAGGTTGTTTCGCTCATATGACGGAGTGCGATCCAAATGGTTCGAAGGAAACTATGATGGGTCAGGCGAGGCATAAGTCGACGTCGACAATATACAATATACGTCAGACAGTTTACTGAAAACCGGGAGTAAAAGTCAAACTGTGGAATCTTTGACAAACTTTGAGGTTCTGGTCAAACTGAGTCTTTCAATCTGCACATTTGTAAAACAGCAATTCAAACAGCCATGTCTGTGTATTAAATTATAAAACTGAAACAGTGGCTGCTTTACAAAATCTGTGTGACATTACAAGCATATACAGTTGTCATGGTGACACAATCCCTTAAGCAATGGGTAGCATAGAAACCTCTGTAGAAATACTTACGAATTAAATACTTTGCCCGATGTCTCTTCTTACGTCCAAAACATCCAATACCGCAGAGTGCTGGAGGAAGCAAAGAATTCAGACGTTAGAAAACAATTATTACAATTGATGTAGATCGTTAGTCGTCGCCTTCATGTTCAGTAAAATTATTTCCCAATGTGAGTATGAAACAAGCATCAAAACTTTGATGGATTTTCAACTTCTGGGTATATCGATAAGCGACGTTTAGGCCGAGATGCTTGAAAACGATTTTAACAACTAGACAGAAACGTTGATTAGCAATATACCCAGAAGTTGTTAATCTATCAAAGTTATGTTTCTGTTATGTGCCCAGCTTCTAAATGCCGCTCAAACAAGTTATGTGTATGTATAACTATAATACTTCACTTGATCTAGTAGAATCATCCATAAGCAATAGGAGAAAGGAAGATTTCACTTGCCGCTCTCTCATTTGTTTCGTTTAAAAATGTATCCATCGCAGATCCATTGTTAAGTTAAAGAACACCTGTTAACGAATTATTCTTTAAAATTATACTCACAACATTCGCAGCATAGCTTTGTATCACTCGGGACGGCGGTCGCTGGCACGAATCGGCTGCAGCTTGGACAAAGACCCATAGCCTCCGACCTATACTCCATCGTGCGGGAACGATTTTCCGCGAGAGCCCTTTGTGAGGCTGGTGGGCCCAGCATATCGGTTTGTCTACCTTCCATGGGGTGTTATTTAGTTCTCAGTTTCTTCTTATCCCATGTCGGTTCCCTACATTACGCCATATTGATTGCTCCTACTTAAAAATGTATCCGTTTATTGTGACGTCACGTTGTTTATCTGCAAGAGTTGCCAACGCAACTGACGTTCTTACGCCACGGAAGCGACTGGCGCTCTGACGTAGGGAGGTGGCGCATCACGAATTCATTTCTCCATTGTGATTTTGTGACGTGGAACTATAATGTTACGTGTTATACTGCTGCAACAGAGGTTGTATCCTTTCTTGTAGATTTTACAGTAACTGTTGAGGGTGGTTGATTTAAACCAAGGCATATTTGACGTGGTTTTTGTTTTTGAGGGGTTTATAGGCTACCTCACGGCTATCCGGTTGCTCAAGTGTGTTAACTTCAAACCATTGTTTTACGACATGACGTCATAATATACTATCTTTGTGACTTAACAAATTTCTTCGGTTCTCACAACGCGATTTGTAGTACCGACTTTAGGGGATTCCCCTCATTTACAGTGTTTTGATTGGTCGACATTTGTCCCGAAAAAGCTCCAGCAATGAAACGGATGCTAATATAGGGAATCCCCTAAAGTCGTTACTTACTACAAATCGCATTGTGAGAATGCACCTTTATCTTTTTACCAACCCATTCCAGTTGAGTTTATTTTATTAGATTGATGTTAAACGTCGTACTCAAAGGTATTTCACTTACATGACGAATTTGCATTTTGCCAGTGTATAGTGGAACAATCATAAAAAAATCTCGTAACAAAACACCCACAGCCGACCTCCGCAGCTACTGGAACTTCCACTATATACCTATGGTCGAGCAATAGTGGGTAACCAGTTCAAAGAATAACGTGAAGAGCAGCAGGTAAGTTATGACGCCAGTTTTGGGGCTAGAGTTATGGTTAGGTTTAAGGTTTACACAGTACACTAGATATGAGTCTTAGGGCGTTTTGTCTTGTATATATTTTATAAATGTTGAGAAAGAAAAATGTGTTTGCCTCTACCGGGATTCGAGCTCGGATCTCACCATCTCAGGCTAACAGGGTCAGCGCTCATATACAGATGTACATGGAAGGGAACCACAATCCTGTCAGGGTCAATGACACCACGTAATGCCCACTGACGGGAACACACAGTTAAGACAGACCTCCGATAACAATTGCAACAACATATCTAGGCTCACTTATGATTGATTGATTGGGGTTTTACGCCGTGCCCACGGTTAATTCACTTATATGACGGCGTGCCAGTCCAATCGGCGAAGGAAACCACAGTAAACGACGCTGGCAACATGAAAGACAGGACAAAACATTTACATAACATAAACAAAACACCACAACAAATCGGCAATTCCAAAAGCATATCTAAGCTTACCTATTTCTCTAAACACAGAACATCATAGCGCAGGACGCACCTGCCGACCATCTGCCATATATTCATTTTTTTGGTAAGCTATTACCGTACAAAACACTTATATAGACAAGCAAATTTAAAGGCTAGGCTACTGTACAATCAATAATCGATCTGCTACATGCTTGTCTAATAAAAAAAACAACAACACACAAACGACTTGTTTATAGCTTAATTTGTGATAGTTTATTCAATAAATATAATACTTGGCGTGTATACAGTAATTGCAAACAATAAATTCATGGCTATAAGTATGAATGATAAAATCATCCGGGCACCAAATGTGACATTTGCATAACAAATATATAGGCGAGGAAAGCAACAACGTGCAGATCCCATATTGTGGGGGTTATCAAGCGGGCCAAGACGAGAAAAAACGTAAAAATAGCACATTGCATTTGAAGGAGTAACGATAATTGTGACACAGCTGTATCAGACTGCTATGGGAGGTTTGTTTGTCGGATTTTGTTCACTAACTGAAGAAGAGCACCTAGTGAGGGAGATACGATTCTTTTATTTTTGAGATCTTTGTCTGACTCAACTGGATGTTTTAAATATCAGACAAAGCGCAGTGAATCAGAATAATCCGGCAAATGACAATAAATAGTTATACCTATACCAGTGCCTAACCAGTAGTAACTGGTGCTTGTATCAACCTATTTTTTTTTACTGTACACACGTAAATGAATATATAAAGGAACAAGTTCTGGGTCCAGCCAATCAGCATCGAACATATAACATGTATAAAGAACTGTGCTTGTTTGCTTCGGAGCCACACATAACCATGCTGATAGAAGCCACAATAAATTTACCGGACACGACAACAAATGGGTTTCTTGATTCAGAGAGCACCTGGGCACAAGAGGCTCCCACCCAACCACCCGCGATCAGATGAGATTTCACTTATTTCATTCTGTACTGTCAAAGGTACATCTATTTTCGGCAGTATATTTTATTGGATTAGATAACATTTTGAGATTAAAGTGTCAAAACAGTTAATTATCAGCATCAGAGAAAGCTTTTTTGTGAAAAAAAAGGGTCCCATTTATTTTTATGTTTAAGTCGCTATGTTTCTGAACCCCTGACGTCACAACCAATATTCAACGTAGCTCGTTCTCTGTTCTGATGAATTACAGGTGGAAAATCATTGTTCACCGGTCTTGTGTGGAGCATTTCGGAATAAGGAGAAAGATAGGATAAACAGTGAACATAGAAGACAGGAGAAACAGTGAACATAGAAGATAGGATAAACAGTGAACATAAAAGATAGGATATACATAGAAGATAGGATAAACAGTGAACATAGAAGATAGGATAAACAGTGAACATAGAAGATAGGATAACAGTGAACATAGAAGATATTTTGTGAAAGTGGGAAATACTGATAGTTTTTACTACATTAGTTTGTTTGAGAAAGATTTTGCGGTGCATTTCAGATAATTTCACTTATATGACGGTGTCCCTCCACAACACTGCCAAAAAGACATTCAAAGGACACTAAACAGGACAACATGACAGAAATGATATCGCCTTCCTGACACGTACATTTTCATTCTCCTGTGCATATTGATTTCAATCCTGATTTTAAACTGACAAAAGACTCTTAAATACATTTGAACATCTCATTAATTTATAGCTTCCATCACCATAGCCCATCCAGCATAAAACATGAAAATTTATACATGTGTTAATTACCATATTTGAAATATCGTCGTTAAAAGTGCATAAAGTGGAAACTATAGCAAAAAAAAAACAATCAATTAACTAATGGAATCAAAATATACAGAAATATTGGTTTCCAAATATGTGAACCTTAGACGCAAACAAAAATATATTGGTCTAATTGATCAACACCACATAGATGTATGATAATTCTTTAACAGTCATAATTGTGATAATACTGAATGGATACAGGAGACAAGATGTCTTCATATTCAATAACAAACTAACCTCACAAGATTGATAAAATAAAAATTAAAGTTTTCTCGTCTGGATCAAGTAATGTCATTTTTTGATACTGATAAATTTCAAACCCAGAGACCATTTCCTTCCAGCACTTGATTGGTTAGTTGGCTGGGAGTGAGGCCCAATCAAATCAGCCATTGTTGATGATGTTGTTGTTGGTGTGTTTCCATTGGTTGCAGTTAGATTTTCCGGTGTCATAGTTAAAACAGATCTTTTATGTTGTTGAGTCAGTCCTGGATCTAATGACCTTGCAATATTGCCGTCCCGATTCTTTTGCTTGTTGCTGGCTGGCCTACAAGCGGTTGCCGTGGGGACCGTAGAAGACGTGGGATTGAGTTGTACATTGCCGTCAGACTGTGCTCGATGGTGCCATGGCTCAGACATTTGTTTCTTCACTGCAGCATTTCGGTTGTAATTGGAACTGGCCAGGGATTTCTGGCTTAACGACTTGGAAATCTTCGTCGGAGGAGGAGGGAATGTGTGTGGAGGGGGCAGACGCTTGGCACTCTGTGTATGTTTCAAGGGGGGTTTAATGTCAACTATGTATGGTTCTTTTAAAGTTTCAACGCTGCATAAACTGGTGGAACTTCTACTAGATGCGGTGCTGTTGTCACAGCCAACCTTTTTGCTAGCACCATTTATCCAACTGTCTGAATGAAAAGTAACAGTAGAGTGAGAATTTGATCTGGGTTTCAATGCTGGACAGCTGTCAATCATCCTAGGTTCAGTGACTCCGCCCACACTAGCAGACGAAAACTGCTGATTGGCTGATGAAGTGAAACTGGGAGGAGATTCTTTGGAATAGTGACCCTGATTGAAATCCAGACTTTTCTGTTTTTTCTTCTTTTTCTTTTTATTTCCCTCAGGCTGAAAAATGAATGCAAATAAAAATGAATATATTACAAATGTGGAGTCACACCATAGTCCAATGGGGATCCAAAAAGAGGACAGTTGCAAGGCAAGGACAAGACTGGGCTTCACGCACTGCATTGCAAAACACTTTAATTTTGCTTTCAAAAGATTTTTTACATAAACTGTACATGTTTTTTGTGTGTCTGATTGGGGTTTTACGCTGTAGTTAATTAAGGTAATTTCACTCATGTCGGTGTGTCAGCCCAATGTTGGGGGAGGAAACCACCCTGAGGGAAACCTGCAACTCACAAGACACCACACTGAGGGAAACCTGCAACTCACAAGACACCACCAGACATGTACAGGGCACCGCTCCAAATGGGCTTCTAGATGCCCATTAGTTCAAAAGAGTATCAGGGCACATCAAGTTCCCGCCAGCCACCCACTAAAAAGTAAGGAGTTGTGGTCTGGCTTTAAGGGTAAATCGACCGTGTGAATTTGGAAACCAACTGGAAAGTTAGATATAATATATTATGATACGATGTGTCAGAATAAAGAATAAATGAAGACCTAAAGCACTTTTTGGTTTAAACCTTTTGTAAAGACTGGAAATCCTTTCATAGCAAATTGTTTGTTATTTAAACAAAAACGGAAGGACCATAGCCTACCTTTATATAGGAGCTAAAAGATGACAGAGGTTCAACGATATGGAGATCAGCTTGAGCGTCTGAAATAAAACATTAAAAAATCTTAAATATAAAATACATGTAGAATAGAATAGAACCCCAATTGTGCAAGGTCCTTTTGTAAGTTTAACATTGATGTGATGCTCTCCATATCTAGTGTCGGCATATAAACCTCAGTAAACTCATCAGACTACAGCTTTCCAAATTTCATATCTTAAATGTTGCCTCTAGTATTACAGTGACCATGAATAAAAGCCGGTTTGGACAAGATGTCGGTATTAGAACTTTGGGCAACAACAACACTATAAAATAATAAACATGAAGCTCCGCTGTCAAAAACCCTTTGGCTCGCCAACGAGCACAAGAAAGTACCTATTGTTAGTGTAATGACCGTACTTAAATAAATGACAGAAAGGAAACTGCTCCTTTTATAACCATAATATTTGATACAAGATTGATGATGACAAGAGTTTTTACTAGTGTTACTGTGTAAAAAGAAGGGGCTCGGGC
>JAVFBZ010158247.1:0-18138 GCA_032466195.1 Katharina tunicata | reverse complement strand
GAATAAACATCTTACCCTTTCCAAAACAAACTCTATTTAACATGTCTGAGAATAAACATCTTACCCTTTCCAAAACAGACTCTATTTAACATGTCTGAGAATAAACATTGTACCCTTTCCAAAACAAACTCTATTTAAGATGTCTGAGAATAAACATCTCACCCTTTCCAACGCAAACTCTATTTAACATGTCTGAGAATAAACATCTTACCCGTTCCAATGCAAACTCTATTTAACATGTCTCCCAATAAACATATTACCCTTTCCAAAACAGACTCTATTTAAGATGTATGAGAATAAACATCTTACCCTTTCCAAAACAGACTCTATTTAACATGTTTGAGAATAAACATATTACCCTTTCCAGCACAAACTCTATTTAAGATGTCTCCCAATAAACATCTTACCCTTTCCAAAATAAGCCCTATTTAAGATGTCTGAGAATAAACATCTTACCCTTTCCAGCACAAACTCTATTTAAGGTGTTCGAGAATACACATCTTCCCCTTTCCAAAAAAAACACTTTTTAGTATTTAGGAGAATAAACATCTTACCCTTTCCAATATAATTTCCTCGTTCTCCCATTCAGCTATATTGTCAACCTGCCAAAAAAAAGCAATTTTGTATTAAAGACAATCAATTGGCAATGACAGATCTGACAAAGAAAATAATGTAAAAGTCAGACATGCTAAAAATAACATATATAACCTATGTGCACAGGCTTAAAGGTTAAGAAATAGATAGCTTTATAGGGTTATGAATGAAGCACTCTTTATAAACGCTGAAAGGTCTACTGCTCATCAGCTTTTATAAAAGTTAACTTGAGCATCTGTTTTTATTCAGTCAGAATGAGTACTGAAACAGGGCAATATACAGATCTTAAAATAAACACTTTTAAAATTCCCGTTTTTTAAGTTAATATCTTTCACAAGGTCAAATGAGATTGTTTTATGTTATCAGTTTCCACACTGTTTTACGGATTGTTTTGTTCAAAAACTCTACCATTAACACATAATTTATCAATATCACCTCATGAAGATAATACATGTAGGTAAATTATTTACTTACATAGTCATTTTCTGTTTCCGCAGCTTGAGGCTGTAAGAAAAGTAAAAGTTACATCAGTAAATGTTTTACAAACTACAACATGGAATGGATCAGGACTTTAAGTACAAATTCTTGAGCTTTCTCAGACAACACATGGAAACAGAAAGCTTTTCCGCTTCAAAGTTTTTGACCACATGGCGAAAGCTTTGTTGAAGGCTTCAATTTTTTTTTTTTTCAGCTTCAATTGTAAATTGAATTGATTACATTGCTCTTTGTCTGATAATCATTAAGTGGTAAGAACTGTTTGAAACCGGTTTGAGAATGAATAAACATTATCCTAAAAATAGCAATATTAAACATATGAGGTGAAAAGTCTATTAGTATATATGTTATCAATGCATAATCAACATAAAGTCAAAAGAAAAACAAACAAAAAAACACAATTTTTTTTGTAAATAATGGGACATTGGAATGTAATAAAATAGATATTGAGCTTTTATATATGTGAAATACAGTGAGAGAAATACTCGACTCCCACTATAAGGAATGCTCTCTGGCAATTATTGTAAAAGGTAGATCTATAGAATGTGTAACCTACATTGTAATGCATGTAGTAAGCATTTGAGTTCAACATTTCCACAACTTCCACCATTCTTAATTTCACTTTGTATCACCCAAAATAAACCATGTGATTGATCTGGAAAGCTCGGAGTATGATATATTATTAATTAAGTGGCTCATATTGGCCAAGTTTATTTAGTTATTGGCCCAGTTTATTAATATTGGCTCTGTTTAGATTTACACTTCTTTTTTCGTATAATAATAGTTAAGTAATAAAATTTTCAGTAATCAGGTTTTTCCATATTGGCCCTATTACAGGTCCTCTGTCTGCCATATTGGCCTAAGGCCTAGTGCCAATATGCCAGACCTCAGACCAGTAACAGGGCCAATATGGAAAATACTGATTAATAACATTATAATATTAAAACCAAATGTAAGCACTTGGCAACTAACTTAGAAAATGCTCCCTATTCTTAACCACACAATCACAAAAACCCTTGTAAAATAACTAAGGATGGGTATCTTTAAGTTAAAATATAATATTAAAACCAAATACATGCAGTTGGAAATTACATTTTTAAAAAGTCAACAATTCTAAAAATGTCTGTGCATCAAGGCATTGTTCAACCACAACAGTAATTAGAGTGCGAATGACCTGTTTCTGTGAATAAGACTAAGCACTAAGGGTCAATACAGAGCTAATGGAGCTGTGGTGATGGATCACTTCATGAATATTCAGAAGTCTAGTGATAGATATATGTAGGTCAAAGGTTGTTTACTTTGAGTGACAGAGAGATGAAAAGGTCACCAATGACCTTTGGCTTTAAGTAGACATTGGATTTTGGTAAATAGCAAAATAGTCCCCATTAAAGATAGATTTATCAGAAGAGTTTGTCTTCAGTAATTAGAGATGATGTTTCAGGATATCTCTTGACACTTTGATCACAATAAATATTAATTAATGGTTGAAATATTGACAGGAACAATTTGGTTGATGGGGTTTTTCACCAAATTTACGATCATTTCACTGAAATTACAGTGTGTAAACCCAACCGGAGAAGGGAACCGTGGTAAACAACATTCGCAACACTGGAGACACTACAGTACATTTAAAGGACAAAAAAATACAGGACACCATAAATTGGCACCCCGATTGCCCCGGAGCTCAAACAACGCCAACATGACCTGGGAACATGAAGCTCCCGCTAAAAACAATTCAACAGCTTTCCCAGAACCCAAAATAAATCAATCAAATATCTCAATGATTTTTATAATAAGATTCATTGAAATGGTTTATGAATAATATGAGAACAAAAACATGAGTTTTCTTATCTATTTTAAATGTATCTTTCCTTCAACAATAGAGTTTATTTAACCACAATCAGAACAAACTAAGCTTTACCCATGAAAAGAAATAGGTTGTGTCACTAGATGGCGACGGGGAGGTAAACACCTCTTTCATCCATTGGACGAAACTCAAACGCCGAATCATCGTTCAGAATTCTCAAAACTGACAAAAGAACCACAAAGTGATTTTATTTGAAAGCATTGAACTTGACGAGCACACATCAGGGTCTGTTACTGGCTGAATAAAGAACTGGTTACTAGTTCGATAAAGAATTTGTTACTGGTTCGACAAAGAGTTGGTTACTGGTTCGATAAAGAATTGGTTACTGGTTCGATAAAGAATTGGTTACTGGTTTGACAAAGAGTTGTTTACTGGTTCGATAAAGAATTGTATACTAGTTCGACAAAGAATTGGTTACTGGTTCAATAAAGAACTGGTTACTGGCTGGATAAAGGATTGGTTGACTAATATTCTTCAAGTTCATGGCATTGGGAAGATTTTTATTTCTTTATTTTTTTGCTCAAAGAACCAATTAGCATGAAGAATCTTCTTCAGCCCATAAAAAGATTTCAAGATTAATACTTGTCATTGGTTAGATGTTGAAACTGATGTCAACAAGTTACCAAATGAAACCTGTGGATCTTACTAGCACTCGTTTTAACTACATGTCCATATTCATAGAAAGCTAAAACCGTTGAAATGAAAGTGTATTTCCATGACAACATTGCTAACATTTTCAAAGCAAAAAGTAACACAATTTCCAGTTTTTCTGCCAAGTCTTGTATCCATTTATCCTTAAAGAATCGAATCCTCAATTTGTACTCCTGAAAACGACAGAATAGGCCATTAGATGCACGCTCTATCCTGCTAAATAATGTTCAAAATATCCACACACAAAATGTAAAGACACAGTGAGAATCAATACCAGAAGATTTTGTCACCGAAATTGGCCTTTCAGTCAGATGGAGCCAAAAGAAACTTGTAAGTGGGCGTTAAATAAACCTTACACGACATCTTCTAGAGGAATTTAGAAAACACTTTGTATCTCCACGGAAAAAAACATGAGAGCATACGTTGTGATATCGGCCTGGACTAAACACTTTCTATGGAGGCAAATCTTTAATACAAGTCTGCTCAACCAGGAGAGAGCCATTTCGCTTGATTAGTCACTCTGTTTGTTCCCATTGCACAATGCCAACGAGTCGAAAATAATCCCAGAAAATGAGTTCGGCAAAACACAAAGAAAGAAATATATATAAAAAAATGAAAACCTTTTTGGTTAACAAGAAACTTCTGTGGTTAGTCAAGTCTTCAGATTACCAATCAAGCAGAAAGTTTTGTCGCGACATAAGTAACCCTGGCAAAAAATCATGTCTTTTAAACAACTGTTGATAGTTTTTCCACTAATCCATGCAGTTAATTAGAAGTTCATCCAAGCTGTCAAATAAGTTAAAGTGCCTCAGTCCCAATTAGCGGACATCATCCCTCTATTGTCCTGTGTCAGGCATTGTCAACAATCCTCACAAAATAAGGCAGGCATTACAATCCGTTCTTAGATGGCTTCGCCGAGAATTCAGCAAAATATGCTCCATTCAAAATACATGTACTATGTTTTGTGAAGTTGTGTTCTTCTAAATTTGAAAAATGTTTTTTCAAATTTTATCAAAAAGCAGAATTGTTTGGATTTCTTGTGGTGAATATCTGGAGGAAAAGCTTCAAAAAGAAATATTTACGACGTTAAAATGTCAATACATGTCATAATATCATCTTGCCAGTACTGGTGACGAAAGTACTAATTTTATTATAAATAACATTATAGCACAAACAGAAATCCCTTGAAAATTTAATATATAGAACTGAAGGACATTTTCAGGAAGAACTTTAAAGAAGCCACTAATACATTTGTGCAAATCGCAAAGATTGAATGGCTATAAGTTTTAAAACGCCGCTAATTTAATATCAAATTCTATCCAGGAAGCATTACAGCAGAACAACAAGAACATTTCTCCGTGTACAGAATTCCTTTGTTTTTTCGCCTCCGAATAATCTATTTGAAAGCCCCTTGTGTAACACCTCAGAGATGCTGTTAAAGACAAGAATACAAACTCCCTCTTTCACTTTATTCATACAAAACTGTAAAATTTCCAAAGAAAAACTTATAAGGGCACCAAATTAGACGAACACTTCTAACAATTTATACCAATGATATTCAAATGTTTAAAAGAGATTTCTTTTTAAGAAAAACGTAGTGAAAACCCAAGAGGTTCCAAATCTGTTCTTTGCAAGTCGTTATAAGCAAATTTATGATGTAGTGCTCCGTTATAGACTGACAGTAAACCTGACGAACAAGACAACCCAAACTTGATCTGGAATAACACACTTGTGCACCCAGACTTCTAGTGAATGTCATACATTACAAGCTCGCCTGTGCTGAATTTACTTCATGTTATCATATAAATGAAAGATTTTCACGAATAAGCAAAATTGGCATAAATTGTGTCTGATTGCTGACATTAAACCAACACATGGAATCCAGAAGACTCCTCCAGAAAACACTTCAGTTCTAACAGTAACATGTCTAACAGGAATTGAATTTAGTCTGTATGACACCTGGACTGCCACTGTGTCCACTACTACATCCACCGGAAACGACTTTACTTATTGTCATCCAGGTAGTGTTCTATATCGTGTCTAATAGAAATTGAATTTAGTCTGTACGACACCTGGACTGCCACTGTGTCGACTACATCCACAGGGAACGTCTTTTCTTATTGTAATCCAGGTACAGCTCTATCGTGTCTCATTATGGCCAGGGTTCATGTCAAACAGCTTCCTTTGTCTTTAGTATAAATCAATGAATGCTAAGCGCTGGCATTATGATATCAGATTCCATGTGTTTTATGAAGACAATACCTTTAATGCCCCGCAGTCCAGAATAGCTTCTCATTGCATCTACTTCTCTCAATAGACAAGTGTACAATCGTTCCAAGCTATGGAAATTCTGATCCACAGATTGATCGATTGATTGTTCATGTTTAACACTGTGCTCAAGGGTATATCACTTATATATCATGTATATATATGGCAACATACTACAACAGATACTGCATTTCCCATAAAAGTCACTTGGTGGCAAAAATATTAACATCATTTGTCACAGTCAAACTTTTGGGAAATCTTCTTGTAATACACTTACAGACGGCAAGATTTCTAAACGTTATTAAATCTGCAGGAGATAGACCATTGTTACCGCAACTGACATTCTTATGAAAATTTGGACAACAATTCCTACAAAAGCAAACAGAAAAGATTTCTCGGAAGACAACTGGAGGTCGTTGTGCACACAGCAAACTAGAGACTGACGTGAGATGCCTGATTTACCCACTCCGTGATTCCACAGTTATTTATGTTGATCCCATCTCAGGAGAAATCTCAGCCTCTTGTTGGTTTTAAACTATTACTCGATTATCTCTGTATCTATTTAAATGTTGTTAAGCCTCATGGGAGCAGACACAAAAACTTGCCTACCACATCAACAGTTAATCCCATGAGTGACTTAATTGTCAGTCGGCACACTATTACAACAATTTCAAACATGGCCTGTAGTAGAAAATAACAGAAAATGATCCAGAAGTGTCCCAAAGGACATGAAATGGAACCTTTCTGAAGAAAACAGCTACTATGTGTTATTTTCTCATTTTTTTCTGTCCCCAGGACTGTCATTAGAATTGTTGTTACAACTATCTGAATGTATAATTTTAGTTTCAACACTAGCAAGAAAAAAGATATCTACTGGTAAATAGACAGGAGGGCTTCAAACGCTAGGAATATTCTCTCCTGAATATTCAAGAACAAAGTTTAATAAATTAAAAAGATAAACTGATTCCCCCTTCAGTAGTTCAACAGATCCAGGGTGTTTACACATCACTATAGAAATGGAGGCACTGAATACGACATTTGCTATTTGCTGTTCTCGCGAATTGGAGTTTCCCATTAGTAGAAAACATAGAAAGTACATGTATTAAGCCATGATATGCCTATTATAGAGAAAACAGACTATTTGTGCACAATACATCCGTTCAACAGAAAACAGAAACTAGTATTTTGAGCCTTAAACACACTGCAGAAAGAAGAAATGTGTTCCTGCAGGCCTGTCAGAGATTTTCAATCGTTTTTCTCTTCATGATTTCCGTCCCATTTTAATTAGAGCATTGAGAAAGGAAGGAGAACATGTCCATAAAGTTTAGAGTATCCCTTGCAGGCTTGTTAATCACGAGACACAGTGAATTATTAATGTTTTGGTAACACTTGAGGAAGGCTCCTAGTACAATGTTGTCATCAATCCCATCGCAACCCTGACAGATTTAATATCTCTCCCTCCATGCACATCAGCCTTATAGTATTATATCCAACAGAATCCAGATTACCGGTGATCTGAACAGATACGTGTATCAACCAATGTCTTAATAATCAGATTTCTTTCTATCAGGACCAGAAATTAACGATAAACTCAAAGAAATTACAAGCTCAGGATTTGAACAGATACATGCTTACACACCTCATTTCAATTCCTGAGATAATTTAAACAGATCTCTCATCTTTATCAGCGTGAACTTCAGAATAATTGAGCTGAAATAACAGTAAATTATAAATTCAGAGAACTTTTACAGTGCATTTTGTTAACCATCACCAGAAATGTCTTCTTTCATTTAAACTTCCTTTAAACATACGCCGTAGCAAATTATTTATGGAAACATGAACAAAAAAAACTAAACTGTGGAATGTTCCTACTGTATATCGATGGTTGCCTGACTGCGTATATGATATCTCTTGACAATTGAGAGCAAACAAAAATCCAAAGAAGATATATATGGGTAGTCTTGCAGTTGAAACTTCTGTCCTTTTGATATACCCATGTACTTCTGTGAACATACAGTCAAATGACTCACTAATTAGTAGAAATATTTTTAAAAATAGAGAAAAACTGCAATTGTTCTTGAGAGATAACAATCAAAAGTCCTCCTTCACAACGTTGACAATTTTAAGACTTTTTCATCAGAATCCTTTGCTTCAATTATTTGCAAAGCAGTTTTTCTCCAGAAACATGGAACCAGCCATTCAGAAATGTGACATCTGTGTGAGATTTCAATAAAAAACATTTCCGATTTGATGATACAAAAAACTAACAAGTTATTGTCAAAAACACAGAAGTTCTAATCCACCCCTAAAAAACTTGACAGTTCGTAAAAAAAAATATGAAAAACAAAAAAGTGCAAAACAATCAAAACGTTTTGCTTTAAAAACAGAGATCACCCAATATTCTTCAAAAACATATTGCTTCCAATATGTTTCATAGAAACGAATGATGCACTTGAACGTTTCTGTTTGAAAACTTAATCTGCCAGAACACAAAGATCCTTCGGGCAGCATCTGAGATGGAATCGGCCGGTCTGGAAATGTATTCTGGGTCCAGGCATTTAAAATGAAAAGAAGCACAGAGACGGAATATCCCACATGAAAAAGACAAATCAGTTATTGTATAATTGTTCCATCAGTTCTATGTGTGTTCCCCATTTGTCATCTACGCCTAAGCCATGACGCACAAAAGAGAAATGTTGATTCAAATATCTGGTAGACGCCTTACCAATGCTTCTACAGGTTTTACAGGAAGTATTGAAGCGTCATAATCTTGTATAATCCTGACAGTGGCAATGTGTCTGTTGTTCTCTACTGATCTACAATGCCCCAAACAACTGCCTTACAAATGCTTATTCACAAAATAAGTAAAAACTTTCATTCTAGTATCACATACAGATTTCGTGAATTCTTTCTGGGTCTCACAAGACACCTTAAAGCCATAATCTGGAATAGTCCTGAAGCCAACACGGAATGTCTGTGGTATTATAAGAAACGCCAAATCAAGTCCCCATAAACACTAATTCTTTCCCGAGAAGTAACAAGATCAAGTATTCAGTTGGCCATCTATCATTTATCTGAGCTAGTAAACCTGGACAAGTCTTATTACAAAGAAATTTTATCTTTCAGTCATACTGATGAATTTATAGCAAATATAATTACTTAGCCGCTGATAGTCTAAAAGAAAACACTATGGGCTGTGGGATAGAGACAATCTGGCTGAGCTACAACAAAACTATTTGATTGGGCTTTTACGTCGTTTGTTTGTTTGTTTGTTTGATTGGTGTTTAACGTGGTACTCAAGACTATTTCACCTATATGACGACTTAATATTAATTATTAATTTTCTGTGCCGGTGTATAGTGAAAAACCGGGAAGAAACCTCGTAAAAAAACACCCGGGAACTCCGCAGCCACAGGAAAACTCCCCTTATATACCTACGGTTCACAGGGGGGGATCGAACCTATTCAGGGAACAGTGAAAGGGGCAGTCCAACGCTCAACCACAGAGCCACCCCATTTCTCGTCAAAATTAAGATCATTTCACTCATTATTTGATGTGAAATTACCCAATTGGAAGAAGGAAGTCACCCCAAATATCACTTACAACAAACGTACAATTCAGAACAATTACAGAGCTCAAAACAAAGCTCTTCCTGGTGACCCTTAGCCCAGCTAGCACCAGGATATGCTCCTTCCAACAACCCACATACATGAAGCTAGCCCAGGACACAGGACATGCTCCATCCAACAACCCGCATACATGAAGCTAGCCCAGGACACAGGACATGCTCCATCCAACAACCCGCATACATGAAGCTACATGTAGCACCAGGACACAGAACAGGCTCCATCCAACCACCCGCATCACAACATATAAAGCCTCTCAAATACTGTCCAGTTTCTTCACTTAATTACCCTAGATGCTCAACAAATTAGACCCCCTTTACAACTTGTAAAAAAATACATTTTATGCAAAGGGTAAGACGTGTAGACATGCAATTTTGAAATTTTTATGAAGTTCAGACTTTAAATTACCAGAAAATGAAAGTTTTAGTTCCAAATTCACACTGAAACATTCAATAAATTACTTAAAGTTAGTGCCCTTAGAGGTCGCATTTGTTGAGGATTTAGGGTAGTTAAATACAGTTTTCAGATAACAAGGAAACCAGTATCAAAACCTAGCTTGTGTCTAGGGTAAAAGTTTTCTGGGTAATTTTCAGGATGTTCTGCAGACCTGTCTTGAAGGATCATCTAGCACAATGTTATTAGCTTCTCAAAAATGAAAAGGACAAATATGTATTTTTCCTGAACAAATACATTGACTTGCAATAAGATAAAGGAGAAATGCTGATTTTAATAAATTATGGAAGGTTTTACAGGACAGATGCTCATTATTCATTGAACAGGTGAATGGCCAACAAAAAGGGTAAAAACGGTTATTAAATTTAAGAACTTTAGAGCTGACGAATGGTAACAGTTTATGGATTCAGCATTGAGAACAGCATTGGCTGCCATGTAAAATTTATTGCGTGTAAGCAAATTTCTGGCTCGAGGCATTAATGGAATAAAATTTGTATAAACTTAGTAACACAGCACTAAATTTATCCAGCAGGAATACGCATGTTTGAAGATAACCAGTCGTGCATTTCTTGACACAATTCAGAAACATTCAGACTGTATTCAGGAGACAAATATGGTTTGTTTGATTGATTGGGCTTTTACGCCATACTTACAGTTGTTTCTCTGAAGTGAACTCATATCAGAAAGCAGAGGAATGTTTCATAAACCACCCTCCACAAGCCTTACAAAGTGTTCAAGGAGAAAACTATTAAGCAGATATGGTGTGTTAGATGATCGAGTGGAAAGATGGACAAGGTAGCGAGAACTGACATGTCAACGATTCCAGAGGCTGGGTCTGGTGTGAGTACTTAACACATCTGTCAATCCTGATTAGAGACGATAAATCTTATGTCCAGAGAGAAATGTGTAAGCTTAACACAGAATAGTCAGTGCTTCTTCATTAAAACTTTTGGTTACATATACATATGCTGTATGCCATACCAACATCACACATCAGTTTTCATCTCTTTTTGTCAAAGAGTGTGATGGACATTTATGTAGACCAGGGGCCGGTTTCACAAAGCGATCTTAGGCTACGTTCAACGTAAATACCGTAGCGACCAGTACTGGAGGCATTGTGTTGTCATGGTAGTTACGTTCAACGTAAGCTAAGATCGCTTTGTGAAACGGACCCCTTGTCTGTGAGACATTCTGCCAGTTGGTGTTTTATACCAGGTGGCATTTCAATTGATTTCTGACATTTTCCCTTCAAAGAGAACTTACACAATCAGTTTATAAATACTACAACTGTTCTTTAGTATTACTTTTGTTTATCTTATAGAGAATAGAAGTAGGGATACATGTACCCTATATCGCCTAACATTAAGACCATGAAGTTAATACTTTGAAAGCTATTTTAAGGACTTTAAAATATTGTCTGGGAAACAAACAACAGTTTTACAGTTAAAGGGGAATCTGGATTTTACAAAACACTTTAATTTGTTTGTTTACATGCTATAATACTTTCACAACTTGCAAAAAGGTGAGCATTATACATGGTCGAATTTATAGGTGATTTACAGTAAGTCTAGGTCTTATTATTTAGTGTGGGTGTGTGTGGAGGCAGAACATTTATAAAGACTTCGGTTAAATATTTCTATATACTTCTCAACTGATTAAAATTCTAAATATTGGGAATCTTCGAAACATTTTCTCATTTACAGACACAACATGGCTAAAATTTTTCCGATATCAATTAAAGAGGTTACACACAAGTGGTGTAATTTCTTGAACAAGTGAAGTTCATTTTGACTTAAGATTAAAATTAAGACTTAAAATTTATTATTTTATAACCAGGAGATAATTCTAATTAGGACCACGAAAAGAAATATAGTGGGTTTGTAGTAAAAGTTAATAATCATTAGACTACAAAATAATATCACATGAATACATTCCAAATATAAGGTTTTAATATTACTTGACAGGGAGCTTTGCACAGTGGTCATTGGTCTTCTTTTTTAATAAAATGTGCAGCGAAAACTGAATAGTAAACAAAACTACCTTGGTTGTTATTGGCAACCAGAAAAAAAACAATAATAACAAGAAGACGCGGTAAACTGAGCAATATGGCAATGAGTTCAAATCTACAATTTGTCAGACAGACACAAGAAGAAATCAGCTTTTTCATGACCCTTAGGTAGCAGGAGCAACAGATCACAGAAAACTCTGGCCCCTAACTCATAAGTCCTTGTGTAATTAAGTCATCATAAGTCCTTGTGTAATTAAGTTAGACGGTTCCATCAAAACTTAATGTTATGGTACTATAACAAAATCTATGTAGGGTTGAGGGTTGATATCATGATATCATCTCTAAATGAATTTTATCAAATTGATTTTATTTTCCATATTAAAAACCTCCCACTACCACAGTCCTCAGAATATATACCAAAAACATTGACAAGTTAATAACAAAAATGACAATATAGATCTGTGCTCACTTATCTGTAAGGGTCCATTGGGGGGTTTCATATAAATTTTTCAAGGATAGCAATATCAATTGCATAAGTGTATTAGTAAGTGGAAGATAGTTTAACGGTGTAAAAAAACTCCAGTCAAAGTTTTGTTCTTTTGTCGCTTCACTCTGGTTATGTTATATTTCCCTGGAGAAACTAACACTATGTAAACCAGATAAACCAAAACACGGGACATAATTAAATCTACTAAAACTGAATAATGGGGCTATTCTTGACAACCGAACGAGGAGAATCCAATCAACACAATCTGTTTTCCTGTAGGTAAAGGATGCTAAACTCATTAGTGTGCAATCTACAAGAAAGTTTCTTTATCTTTGATCAGATTACTGCTTCAAGCTATGGAACTGTGATGACTGACCCTCAATTTCTCAATAATCCTTATGGAATCAAACAGTTAACATGCTGAGTGTCTGCATAATGCATCATCAAATTACTTGTACTTCAAATCAGTCAATAGTTTAATTTTGTGATATTTCCTGAAAGAGATAATTTAACATACACGAATTCATATGAATGACTGGTTAATTTGTGTTTTCCACAACATTCTACTTTGTTTTGAGAACATCCCTTCAAGTGAAGAGAAACCATACCTGTGCATTTAACCCTCTTTAATCATTATCGCGCGCTGTTAAGTGCAGATACTACTTGCTTCATTATGGAGCATTCAAAAACAGGTGAGATTATTAACATTGCTGGTATCTGTACCGACACGCTGTTAAAAATATTACTTCATAATAGTCTGTCGTATTAGCTCACCAGCTTCCAACTGGCTCTAAAAGTTCTTGAATATAACCGTTCATTGAAACTCATAAACTGTTCAATAAAAAATCTACCATTTCATCCAAGACAATTAAATTTAACCGACTTTCAAAAAAAAACATTTTAAAAATAAATGTTGAAACTTGTAATTCTAGAAGATTTAAGTTCAAATCAGATAACTTATGTCAAGCCATTTAACTATTAGATGGCATCGATGCAGCTGTACCAAAATAATTTTAACCAACTTTTAAAAAAAAAAAATTCAAAATAAATGTTGAAACTTGTAGTTCTAGAAAATTTAAGTTCAAATCAGATAACTTATGTCAAGCCATGTAACTATTAGATGCCATCAATGCAGCTGTACCAAAATAATTTTGACATCATGGAAAGTTAAGCTTTCGCAAATTTACAAGCAACAAAAAGCCTTGATTAGGTCATTCATTGAATTTGCAAGACTAAAACATGAAAGATAAATTTAAGTGAAGTGCGTTTCCTTGCAGACTTGAAAATGAGCCTTTTTTGTAATAAGTCCACAAAGTAATCAACACAAGCTATCTAGTTCACAAACTAAACTGTTACAAGATAAATGAAAAAACAATCTTCTGAAAAGAGGCAAATGGTTTGAGATTTATTTTGTACTACATGTATGGGCAATATCACAACTTCAACATTTTTGCAAGGAATTAAGTGGAAAAAAATACTGATGGACTTTCTCTTATACTTTTTTCTACGTTTAACTAATGGACCAAACACAAATAAAATTTCACCTACTTTTAAAGACATGTATGGATGAATTTTCCTTTTTTGTAAAACCTGGCCCATAATACAGGAAGGTGGTTTGGTGTATCATCTAGAATGTCCCCGGAGGCAAAAGGCCGCAAACATTAACATAGTTTGGAGAAGTTTTTGATAAGCTTGGAGGCCATAGCAGTGTGTATCATGAAATTCCATCAGATATTAACCGGTACTTCCGTGATTTGAATCCTTCCAACGTCCGCAACTCATTTTGGGTCCTCTTTCCAATAAACAATCTGATGAGCCTTGGTGGCCTGAGAGTTGATGACAGCAGCAATTTTCACAGCGTCTTCATAACATGCAAACAGCAAAATTCCTGTTCTCTTGTCAATAGAGGATTTAAAGGATTGCTGAACGCCAATGCACATGTATGCATTTATACCGGCGAAGAAAATTGAGATAATTTTGTCGGGACTTACGTGTGTCAATGAACCAGCTCAAAATCACGATATGACCTAATTTATGTTGTAAACGAGTCACAGCCGTGAATAAACACTAAATGAGGCAGGACAAGTGGATTAGCGTCACTCACATCTGAGATAATTTCCAGTGGCACATGAACACGATTCCTCTCCCAGTTTACATTCACGGTTTACCAATTCAATCAAAATCACACAAGCCATTTCCTTAATAGTTATTCACAGTTTGAGCTTGACCGCTCTTGAGGACTACCACTGAACTAAACCCAGGGTCAAAAACAGGGGCCAATTAAGTCCAAATTCTTAATAGGCCACCTCCCTAACAAGAGCAGATCAATATCTGTTACAGGTGCTCCAAATTTACATGTCACATTTACCGTTATACAAAAGAAACTTAACAGACGAAATGCTGAAGCAATTTTGTTCAATTGAATCATAGTGCACTGACCCAATTCTCATCCGTTTAGCCCTCTCTATAAAACAAGCCCAAATAAGATTTTCTAAAAGGTGTCATAAATCTGATAAACAACAATACAAGTGGCCCTTTAATCGGCAGTACATTCTAACACTGTGAATGCTGCGTTTACTAAATTATGGAGAAACTTTTATTTTTCCTTCACAGCAAAATGGCTGTATTAATTTACCTATGTACCATTGGAGTACACTGCCGTCATACTAGTGAAATACCCAGCGTTAAACATAAATCAATCAATGATTCAACTAATAAAAATGAAATTGAACTGGGCTAAGTGCTTAGATTATACTATTCTAAATAATGATTACACTGGTTCAGGAGCACAAATTCTTTACAACATTTTCTTTAAGAAGATAGCATGAAGGGTAAACGGCAGCCTCTTCTACATACGGTTGACCAAGATTGAACCATTAGGGTTCATTGCCTGGTGGACCAACTAACTGATACACTTTAATTTCTTCTTTTAATTTGTTTGTTTGATTGGTGTGTTACGCCGTACTCAAGATTATTTCACTTACATGTATATGAGGGCGTGCCAGCTCAATCGATGAAGGAAACACCGTACACTACGCTGGCAACACACAAGACAAGACAAAACATTTACACCACAAAAAAAAATCGCCATCCTGTGCCCCTTAGCTCAGAGAGCACCAGGGCACAGGAGGCTCCCACCCAACCACCCGCGATTTAATTTTTAAAGTAAGAGACAAATATAGGAATATTTACAAACTCAGCATATGTAGCTGTTAATGTTAAAGTGAATCAGATAGCAACCATCTAAAAAGATAAATTATCTAAGTGTTTTAGGAAAGCTGATCAAATTCCGCTTATAAAAAGCCTGAGAAGTTGAAACAAATTCCAACCATGTGAAAACACAAACAGTGTCATGTAAAACAATCAAGGAAGGCTTGCAACAAATCAAAGTGTGTCACAAAAGCAATCGAGAAAGAAAAAAAAAAAGAAACAATACTGAGAACCAATTAGAAATGAGAAAAAATATCAGAATTAGATTGACGCGACCGCTGCACGTAATTTGTTCCAAGCAAGAGATCCAATAATTGTAGGAAACATCGAGAGTGCAAATGATTCAACTCGGCTAAATAGAATAAATGTAATTTCACATAATACAATTGTTTCCAAAAACTACAAGAGAATTTATTGCACTCAGAAAAAAGTTAACCTCAAATAAATCAAATTGCTTGTTTGGCTGTCAAAAAATCTATCCTCAGTCAGTTTATTTCTAGATTGCTCCTCTTATTATTGCATTGAAGTAATTTGGGATTATCTGTGTTTTAACATTGTCTGTTAGCCGGATAGGGGTTTTACGCCATACTTAAGGTCACTTTACTCTTGTGACCTGGTGGGGGTGTGCCAGCCAAACTGCTAACACAAGCAACAATTGTTTTATGACAACACAGGACAATTACAGGAAGCAAAACAGGACACCACAAACAATAGGCTTCCTGATGCCCCTTAGCCCAGAGAGCGCCAGGGCACAAGAGGCTTCCTTATGCCTCTTAGCCCAGAGAGCGCCAGGGCACAAGAGGCTCCCTGATGTCTCTTAGCCCAGAGAGCACCAGGGCACAGGGGCTCCCTGATGTCTCTTAGCCCAGAGAGCACCAGGGCACAGGAGGCTCCCTGATGTCTCTTAGCCCAGAGAGCGCCAGGGCACAGGAGGCTCCCTGATGTCTCTTAGCCCAGAGAGCACCAGGGCACAGGAGGCTCCCTGATGTCTCTTAGCTCAGAGAGCGCCAGGGCACAGGAGGATTCCTGATGTCTCTTAGCCCAGAGAGCACCAGGGCACAGGAGGATTCCTTATGCCGCTTAGCCCAGAGGGCACCTTGCAGGTCACAGAAAATCCTATCCAATGACTTATCTTACATGAAAACATTGAAAAGAAATCGTAAATATTCACCACAGTGTATTGTGATTTCCACCAGTATGCTGACTCACTCCATCCATTGTTGACCGTGCAATAATTTCAAAAGACATATATTTTTCAACTGTTCAAACTTACATTAAAAATTATGTTTACACTTTCTTTTCTTGAGCTGGTGTACATTTTGTTATGTAAACATGTTAAAATAATGTTTAGCAAAAAAAAATCAACAAAACTTGCATTTAGAATTAAGCGTCCCTATAAACTGACTGAATATGCATAAAACGTTAAAACTATTTTGTCAGACATTCCACCCAGTTTCCCAACGTCAGTTAAGAGCAATGACCAATGTATATGCAAATACCACTGGACAATCTCAAATTTTACCAATATATGGATACGAGAAAAATTATTGTAGCTGCTTGAAAGTGCAATTTACATTATGAAAGATGATTTTCTCATCTTTAAGTCCTGACAGACTTCAAAATGAGTATTATTAATTTAGCATTGTCAGCTGATACAATAAACACTAAATTGTTAGCAATATCAACGTAGAAGAAGATTGAGAACAAAAAATTGAAGCCAATATTAAAGATCGTTTAAGGCAATTTCTTTAACTTTAATGAAGAATCCAATTCTCTTGTTTTCAATCCTGGATAATTTAACCAAATAAGATTAAATTTCCCATAAACACCCATAACATGTCACAAATTTCTCTCCAAATGTTTCATATGGCACATACATGTAAATTATTTGCAAAATCTCTCCCCAATAAATTGGATTCATCTGACAATGGCTGTAAGGCTGCCTGTTTCCTTAATATCAATATTAAAGACATTAAGTCCTGTTGAATGTTGTCACATTATCAAAGCAGTTGTCACTCAAAGGGGATAGATAGTATTTGAAAACAAAGCTGCATTTGTAATCATGTAATAAGTGTCGTTCGTTGTTCCTGGCCAGTTGTATTAAAAAAAGCAGAGAAAAAAATAAGATGACGAGGTATAAAGTCGGACAACCTGCCAGGAGCAATATTTTTGACTAAATGAATCCAACTGCGAAAAAAAAACTTGAAAATGGATAGTATGTGAACCATGCTGTATATATTATTGCATACATGTTAGACACAAGTAAGAAGTCAAAACATTGAGAGCAAAAATCTAAGGAAAAGCATCATAAAAGAATAAAAAGATTACTTATTGTATAGATGACTTAAGTCAACAACAACAACAACAATGGCGAAGCAAAACATGAATCAATCAAAGGGGGGTAACTTACGATATAACTGCTGAACCAGCCTGCATCATAAGTAATGGTGTCTACGTATTTACGGAAGCTGACAACTTT
>JAVFBZ010158236.1:0-18139 GCA_032466195.1 Katharina tunicata | reverse complement strand
ATAACCTGGTCCATTTCCTTGTTGTCAGATGTCTTCGTGCCCTCAGATAACCTGGGCCATTTCCTTGTTGTCAGATGTATTGGTGCCCTCAGATAACCTGGGCCATTTTCTTGTTGTCAGATGTATTCGTGCCCTCAGATAACCTGGTCCCTTTCCTTGTTGTCAGATGTCTTCGTGCCCTCAGAGAACCTGGTCCCTTTCCGTGTTGTCAGATGTCTTCGTGCCCTCAGCTAACCTGGTCCATTTCCTTGTTGTCAGATGTCTTCGTGCCCTCAGAGAACCTGGTCCATTCCCAGAGAACGAGCTCCCGTTGTTCTTATTACTGTTGTCCATATTATCTTAGGTTGTAAAGCTGAACGTGTCAACTGTGTCATTGTTCTTCCTGTAAGAGAATGAGATTAAATATAGCCATGATAGTGTTAGCTCTTGTACCCCAATCATTATCTATATTCCAAAATGGTTGAAAATAGAAAACAAACCCGCTTGGAGAAGTCTGATGCAGGCAGTTAGTATACTTAATACGATTTACAAATGTCCCATGGAATCACCCACCGAATAAGTAGCATGCTAAAATAAAATTACTAATATCTTAATTTGGCAGGTGTTTGGTACCTTTCTCCTTATGTTTAACCGAAACGGTGATGGTGGCACTATTGCAGGACAGGAGGTTGGGAGGAACATTCCTGACACGATACTATGTCGGGGTTGTCTGAAACTTTGGGCGTTTCTATCAAATATATCTATCATATAGGTAAAGTTTTGTTCCCAAAATTAAGACTTTAATTGGAAAAGGATCAGCAGGTGCAGCATTATATCCTCAAACACTACATTGTGAATAAATTGTGAGTTCTGAATTGTTCAAAATATCAGTTATCTATATCGCGTGGTGTTTTGTAGTGTACAATAGATGACTGAGGGCAGAATGTTGCACGTCTTTCTGCTATCCATCAAATAAACATAACCAAATTATCAGATGAGAGTTATTTTCAGTAATATCTCGAGAGGGGAATTAACAAAACGCATGCCCCCTTAAAATAGATATATACCTTTAGTAACTAAACACAATGGGTTTTTAAGCATACGATTCCAGTGTGGTTTTCACACTGAAGATTGTGAGCATTATATAACATCTTGCCCACTGCATGAGCCTTCCAGACAACTTTTTATTTCTACATTATTAGAAACATTAAGCATCGAGACAATTTTATACGGCAGCTCAAATCTGTCTCGCAATGAAAATGTGAATATCTTAGTCAATATTCATGGTTTTGTCCATCACTCAAAAAGGTTTCAAAATAATCCTGGTCAAACATAGTATATATAATCTAACAATATGTGAGATTACTATTTGTGTATTAATGTGTTAATACAATTATTTTTGTTATTCTGCTTTTTATCAATATACGAGTGTACAGCAACGATTGTGAATTATTTATTTTATAAAACGACTAAAATATTCCCTGGTTTAATTACAACTGGAAAAATTCTATCGTCTACATTATGTATACGGTATAGAAATCCTGCTTGTCTTATTTCATTTTAAGATCCTAATCCTGGTCAGATAATGTTTCTATATTTTTGTTATTCGCACAACTGAAAATGTATTGTACTATTGGAACGATGTGTATTTAGGCGTTGCCTGTTCATCAATCCCAATTTCTCTTGTGAAATAAAAAATACTGTTTAAACTAAACATAGTCATTTTGGGTGGTTCTGTGTGAGCCGTTTTTAGTGCACTAATTTTTAGAACAGTTCTCGTGGAAACTGTTGGAACTACATTACAATTGTAATGAGTTTCATGAAGCGTTTTTCTTGATGTGTGAAGTATCCCAAAAGATAGATAAATTGACACAAAAAGATATTATTTGCGTAAACTTATAACAAATTTAACCATTTGGTTATGACATGAAACGATTGGCTTGTATTTTCAATTTTAAATTCTTCGCCAATCATAATTCGCCAAATGCAGACAGGAGAAAGTCGACCAAGCACCGTTGGCGTCGACAAATGTCGACTCACCCCGATTATACTCGGAATTTCGCTGTCAGAAAAGGACTGAATTACCACTAAGATAATAATTAGACAGACAAGGCATTGCTATTAAATATTTCTTTCTTTAATTTATTTGATTGGCGTTAACGTGGTACTCAAGTGTATTTAACTTATTTTTAGTGTATACGAGCGCTTCTCTGTGGCATTTTGTGTAACGCTACAGAGAAGCGCTTGTAATCACGAAAAAAAGTTTTCTAGAGACCGAAGCACCTTTCAATAACCGGTCTTTTAAGCAAAATCCTTATAAACAGCAATAGGTTGGACCTTTTAAAGGCATTCAGAGGGCGGGTGGCGGTTCGGGGCAATCCTATTGACACGATTTTACAACTGAAAAAAAAAACAAAACTTAAGCTTCTTCCTACGACATATTGCATCACATAAACACAACAACGTCAAGATCTAGAAAAGTACCAGTCTTCGCCCAAATATTGGACGAGTATCTTTATGTGTAGACACATCAGTTAATTGGTAACTTAAGGTAAATTGTTAGGAGATTTAAGATAATCTCTACTGGTTCGTTTCTGTGGATATATTGGTAAAAGATTTTATCAAGTTACCGTGGACAGATGTTTGAGAATTCCACTTAATGCTATCAGTAACCAAATCCCAATCGAAATAATTAACAAATGGATGCCACATCGACGTCTAATGAATTATAAAGTATATTATGTTATGAAGCAGAAGGAAGGATTAGCTCATCCAGATAGTCCACTATCTAATTGAATAGCATCACGTGACGGGATATACTGATGAATCGTTCCCCTGGGAAGAGACCGTAAGTATTTTTAGATGATTCTGTCCACCAGCTTGGAGTCATCTATAGCTGATTCTGTCCACAAAATTGGAGTCATATAAAGCTGATTCTGTCCACAAGATTGGAGTCATCTTTAGCTGATTCTGTCCACAAGATTGGAGTAATCTATAGCTGATTCTGTCCACAAGATTGGAGTCATCTAAAGCTGATTCTGTGGCACGATTGAAGTCATCTAAAGTTGATTCTGTCAACAAGATTGATTGGAGTCCTCCTAATGTGATTATGTCCACAAGATTGGAGTCATCAAAAAGTGATTCTGTCCACAAGATTGGAGTCATCTAAACGCGATTCTGTCTTAACTAGTCACCTAGCTAATATGTCTATTGCTACTAACGTTACAAATGTATTAGTTTGGCTAGTTAATTTATTGATGCATATATACGTTTCTTGTATTTCTCGTAAACGGAAACAGTTTAAAGGTTGAAAACGATGTTTGACAAACTCATTTTGAATATAAATATAAACGATTTAAGCCTTGAAAATATATTTTCAATTATGATTTTTTTTGCGTCAAAAGGAAACAAAACTTGACGTAGAGATGGGGACATTGCATCAAAATAGCTAGAGCGATTGACCTTGTGTCATGGTCATGGGTCGAATCCAGGTGGGCACGTTTTCTGAATTCCTTAAGAAAAGTTATAAACTCGGAAAATCTTGACAAGGACACCGACCGTGAGCTGGAACAGAAGAAAAGTTTTTTCTGTGATTTGCAGTAGCTTGATTACAATTCGTTGCTTCTTCGCGCGCCTTCAGTTGCAGTGGGTTTTCCCAAGTGACTAAAAGCTAATCTGTAGATTGTATTTCTTTTCCGAAATCTTTAATGTGCTATACGTGGCACGTTTTGCTGCACAAATTAAGATTTTAGTGTTTAAAGGAACAAAAGGTAAACTATAAAACTATAATCTATAAAACACTCCAAACTAATCCCAAAACCCAAGCCATCTCTAATAGTTGAGATAACTGTTTAATATGTCACACACCAACCACGATGTCCTTTACCTTTTCAGATTGGCTAAATGACTTGAGAGAATTGACGTGTGTTTCTATGCCAACAATATAATATAAGTAACCTATAATTGACAGATTACGTGTGTTTTCAGCAATATCCACGGGGGAAATAAACAAGACGAACTCAAGCAATAGATCTACAGTTCAGTATTCATAAGTACATTATACATTATTTCAGCAATAAATCTTTTAGAGGCAATACCGTTATACACATGAGGTATTATTGGATCTGTTTGCTTGAGGCTTGTGGCATGTTACTGGCTTTTGTAGTTGTCATCACTTATATACTCCCGATAATAAATCATACTGATAGCTGAACGTCGTTTGTTGACGTATCGATGAATCATCCTATGTTATGTATAGCAGGATTAATATCTCAATAGTGTGCATATAGACGTTTGTATATTGATTAACATTGTTGCGTTATATAAGTAAATAAACGTCAAGGAAATAAACTCAATGACGTCGTAGAATTATGATAATAAGCAAATACATTTACCGGAAGTCGTAACTAGTAGCAACAATATTCGCAGCATTGTACATTTATTTGTTAGGAAGATCGGGTTTCTGTTTGTCATTCACGTTCTTAAAAGGGCGGTGCGGGATGCAATAAAATGAACATTTATGGAATGGGCGTTGCTTCTTGTTTCTATTTGTTATATTTACTTTTCTATTCAAACTACCTGTGGTGTACAATGAAGGCTTAAATATCGGACAATGTTAAAGTTCACTTATAATTTACATGGCGACCATCTTACTGCACTTTAATGGTAAATGTACGATCTCAAATATTATGGACCAATCAAATCTTTTCGATGAGACATCTTCCTTGTATTAACTACTTCACACAGCGATGATGACCTAGTTGTAAGGCTACATATACATACATACATACATACATACATAGAAGCCACGCCAGTAGTCGTTGACAGGGAAATCGTTTCTATTCTCCAGATTTTATAAGGACGGAACAATAATATTCCCATACCACATTTGAGTATGATGAAGGGCAACATTTCAAATTATAACTTGGTTACTGGAGCCAAGACCTTCACTTTAAATTAATAAAGCCTTTTTAGAAAAGCCTCCGTATTTCGCCAAACAAACTGTTTCAAAAGCTGGATATTCTGATACTCGAACGTGTTAACCTTGTTTTAAGAAGGATCTAGATTAGGGGTGGATGTAAATTGAATAAGGCATCGGACACAATGTGACCAGAAAATTCTATTTGAGAAAATCTTACTCTTGACTTTCAAACAGCAGGAACAAGTGAATCGCTCCAGTTGTCATTAGCTGGGGCAGTGAGATATAAACACTCCCGCTGAGTAGATTGAGCTATATTCGAAGCTTCGTTGTATGTTTTTGCCAACTCAATGGCCCGTGACGCATTATAAGTTATTTATGACACTTTTAGGCGATATAAAACCTCCAGAACGACTATAGTAGCTGGATGTTTGTCCTAATTGAATACAGAGGAGGGCAATCATGCTAGGTTTGAATTTTGAATGGTAGGCGTATGATTGCCTCAAATCAGCAGTCTTAACCATGGCAAATCACTACAGATTCTAAAGGACAATTTGATGAACTCAAGAAAGAGTAACAATAAAAACTACACTGCATTTTTGCCAGAAAAGAAAATTACGTTTATTAAACTGTTCCTAACACGTTTAAGAAAGGCAATTTCGCACTTGAAACGGTGTGTTGTAATCGCAAAGGCAATATCTAATCACAAAGTGGTCTTGTATAAAAAGTTTAATCGATCTATGTCCAAATGAAGATTAAATAAAATATGGGCTTTGTCATTATAATATTAAGTCATCAATTGGTCTTTTACACACAAACTTTGAGCTGTTTTTGTTCAGTAAATGTCCCTGTGTTACCAGGGTTTCTGTAGCAGTATCATGGCTGGAACGACGTCGTAAGAGTGGAATTAGTACAGTGGAAAATCCCAATCAAGCAAACAAACAAACAAACAGAGATCTGGCACAAAGAGCCCAACGAAAAACAACTCAGTTATAGAGGGCATATTCTCATGTTACGCATATAAGTTTGATTTCAAGCATTATTCAGTATTTCAGAGAGTAGCACACGTTGGAGTTTATTTGGTTAGAAATAATGTCGAAAATCTGAAAGGTGCATCTTTGCTGGGTAACGTTTGTAGTATGACCGGATTATATGGATTTCAATAATCTTATTATACGAACGTCAATACCATGATTTTCTCTCTGAAAGCTATTTGTATTATACCTGGGCAAACCTTACAAACGAAATTTGATTAACCAGTTAATAGCAGTTATTCAATGTATTATAGTATCATCTTTATTCTTCTTTTGTTGCCACCACACGGTGGGCACCATTTTATATGATACGCCTGGTTTATTATAACATGCTGGCTGGATCATGATGAATATCACACTTTTTCTGTTGTGTAACACAATAGATTTAACCGCCATGTACCCAAGTACTTTTCGCGGGTTTCTCGTCATCATTTTCTTATCAACATAAAGAGGTTTAAGTTATGTTGTTCTCGTTTTTGTTAAATTTCCCGCGAGGTATTTCGTCTGCTACAATGTATTTATTTAAACAGATGTTGTGTTGTGAACAGATTGAAGTACAGTATATTCATCAACATTCATCAAGCGCGGGAATTTAAGCACGCGTGTGTGTTGTTGCGAGTCTTGTTTCCCGCGGCGTATAGGGGATTTGTCACCTGTCATACGGAACAGCGGCCCGTTAGCTGAGTAAAACGACAACTCGCCAAGCTAACATCGTACATTGTGCTGTCACAAAGGTGTTTCAATTACCCGCGAGGTTATAACCACACTAAAAAGGCATCATTATTATGGAAAGAGAAGTCCAGGCTGGTTAAGAAACTTGTCCGCACAGCAACACAGAAGCGTGCGTGTACACGACACAAATATTTGAAGCTAACAAAGCTGGTTAATCACTGTCGTGTGTAGCGATTCCCGCCAAATCCTCACAGGGCACCTGTCGCCTTATGTATAGAAATGCCATCAATGATCGCAAATAGCTATAGATGTACTTAGCAATTATATCCCACTATTACTGTTCCCAACTATCGGATGTCCGTCACACTCAAAGGTTAAGACTGTAGCACAGACATCTGTCGTTCGTGGGCGCATTTCTTAACACCGATTTTATTTTTAGCAGCTTCCTTTGTTGTGGCGAGACATAGTGCTCCACTTTGTTGTTTATCATTAAACTTACACGTGCGTGTCGCGTTTGTTTGCTTGATAAAATTGGCAGTATTGAGCCGGAGTAGAACAGCTTGACCTTGTATTAATAACACAATATACACAGAAGACTGTGTGTGATGTATTCTTGCAGCACAATTAGAATATACACTGTATACAAACGGAAGCAGGTGTTATAACATCTATTTTAACAGCTAAAGATAAACATTAATTCTCTTGTTGAATTTACTCATAGTCATTAACTTCGGAAAATAACATTATAAGATATGTAGTTATCAAATATAAGTATTTTGAATCATTTCCGTTGTCTCACAAACAATAAAATGAATTGTGTATCGACCAATTTCCAAAAAAAAGTTCAACCTTCACAACGATATTTTGCGTCTAAAGTTAAACCTGGCGTAATTTTATGGTACTTTGCGAAAGTTGTCTGACATTATAAAATGCACAGTCGTAGAAAATGAAAACGATCTAAACATGTATTTGAAATAATTACAGTATGTTTTGAGAAACATATTAATCGATTTAAACAGATTAATGCGGAAATGACACGAACAATGTTGACACATGTGTTGTAAATAGTAATTTAAGGTTAGATTTTAAACATTACGCACAGAAAAAATATAACAACACGAGAGTGGTTTTCTTAGCACATCATCAGTCCAGTTCAACATCGCCTATCTCCGGTACCTTCCGTCCCCTCCGATTATCGGCTTTAGTGTAATGACAGGTCATTTTTAGCCCATTAGCGGTATATTGACTGCTGCAGGCAATACTGTCTTGTATTTATTGTATGTAGAACAAAACGTATCCTATAAGACATCAAATGCATTCCGCGCCAATAAAAATCAACATAGAGCAGATACTACCAAAGAAATTGAAGAAATAAAATAGAACTATTTAGCATGACATTAGACGTAAAAGAGTTTAAATTTCTTCATATTTTGATTAAGACGTAATAAGACGCTAAGACGTTCACAACTATATATTCAAAATACCTAGTCATTACATACAAGACCCGTCACCGAAGTGATTCAATTAACCGTTTTTGAGCACATCATAAGAATACAGCATGATCTCAGTAGGCCTTCTTATTCTCTCTCGGGGGTATAGTGGGTTGATTGATTGGTTGGGGTTTGACGCAGTACTTGCGCTGTAGTGGGAGATTAACAACGTCAAATAACCAGGTATTTTGGTCACTTTCACGTCATTTTCTTTTCGTATCGATAAGACACTGTTAAAGTAAGATTTAATGTAAATCATATTATAATAGAATGTTTAGTCTATTGGTTAACTATAAAACCATAGATAAAGAAATGATATGACAGATAGAAAACTTGTAGTGCAGATATAATAATAATAATCATAATTATAATAATTATAAAGAATGGCCTACGTCAATATGTGTATTATATAAACAATAATAGGTAGATAGATACAATAATGAAACTCATTTTGTCAGGTCGTTTTTAGACAACTATAAAGAGGGTATATTTCTATACCAACTAGCACTTGTTTCGGAAATAAAACATCGTTGATGTTTAGTGGATCTCATTTTTCCGAGGAGTTATCGTGTATATCAACGGAGATTTCAATCTAACATCTGCGGCCAGCCCTAGAGATATGTAGATTTATTATGCAGATCGGAAGGGTATTTAATCCCGCAGATGTTCCGAAGAAGTTGTTGTTTGCGTGGAAGTTACATTTGTGTAGATTTCACTGGGAGGTTTTAATTAAGCAGGTGCTTGGTGAGCTGATTGATAGATACATGTTTTAACGCTCAGATGGTAATGAAATGCCGGCAGTTGTAGATTTCACCTAGCTAGAGGCGACAACTGGGGAAAGGAACATTATCAATTCAGCTCACACTTAGACGTGCTAGAGAGGCTAGCTGTGAAATCAACTGTATCATGTCTCCCCACGTGCTTACCATACCGCAATATACACAGCTTAACTGGCTAGCTTTAACACACAACTTCAACTGATCTTTTTAAAGCCTTTTTATGGCTGGCAGCTATTTACATCTTTCTTTGGTGTGCATTTCGAAGGAGACTAGATATTTGACTGACAGGGAATTAAAGGATGTCGCGTTGCGTGGAAATGGACAAAGTGAAATCGACAGCATTTTGCGGAGTTTGATTGTATTATCGCCTCTACTGAAGCTAGGCCTGATGTAGTTAGATATTTTTTGTATGTGTTTTTCTGTTGAATCGCATGTGGTTAAATTAGAATTGGCGGAGTTGAACTTAACGCTCTATTGTTTTGTATCCTGTTTTTTAGCCATCTACACTGCTCAACTGTTCTCTAAGCAACAGTGCATTAGCTCGTTATTAACAAAGGAGACAACATCAAGTCCTACCTGGGGAATTTCATCCCTGTTTCAAAGGAGACCGTAAATGTCAGCCAGCAACCTTTTATAGTAATTTTCTTTAAGTAGACTGTAGTGTGTGCGTGTGATATAACTACCTCAGCGAAATCTGCAGAAAAAAATGTTTAAAATGTTTTTTTTTCATCTGTTACACCTTTCTAGACTTTATTGGTATTTAATACAACACCTAATACGGTAATAACGGAGTCTATCCCAACTGGAGAATCTGACCATGTCACTACCTGTACTTTGAGCAATCAGTTTTTTCACTGTGTACTGGCAGACCTCAAACGCGTATTAGAGAAATAACTGCATGTACGCAAAGTTAGCGGGCAAGTATGATTGAATTTGGTAAAACAGTGTGTCCTGACGTGAACTTTAAGGGAATAACATTTCAATCTAGTTTAATTAATATTACTTCCGAACCAGTGAATATATAGTACTCAAAACTGCAGTTGGCTTGTACGACTCAATGTCATTTCACTTTAAGCTATTGGGCTTTTTAACAGAAGACGTTAGTTGTTGAATTGAAGTGAGTTCTTTGTGGAAGGCTCTAACGTCATACCTAGTTACATCAACAACTTAACTTGCCCCGGTAGCTAAATATATTCAAGTAAGAGCCTATCTGTATGAACTTACCCAAATACCGGAAACCATAAAAAGACACGTTTGGTGTGTAAACATTCAGGTTTAGTTTTGTTTGATAAATGCTGATAAATCTATCCGAGCTCTCGATTTGGTTTGAAGGTCTTGGTGGGAATGATGATGTCAGCTCGCAAGAATGTGTTTCCTAAATGCCCCGGTCCGTTAAAATACTCCCATAAATCGTTCTGTTAACCAGACAGGTAAATGAAACCTGAGTGAAAACTAATTAAATGTCGTGAGAACATAGCTGTCAATCAAATTAACTCCAAGCGTCCATGGAAAAACTCGAGAAATATAAACTAATCATGCTGTTTGGATTTTTTTAAAAAGGTACATACATAAATGCAAACTATATGCTCTACGAATATGAAATTTATTTATGTTGTGTTTGTTTAATTGGCAGTTCAATTAAAATGCTTACGAAGAAATGTTGATTGCTTCAATGGGATGCCAATGCTTTACCATGTCAATGACACAGAAAAATTGCCAAATTAATATTTAGAGCTGTTAAACTGAATTTGGATGACCGAAGATTATCGAAAATTACCCTTATATCATAAGAGATCATGACGTCACTTATGGTAATATCGGTTTTGCCCTTGATGTCCTGTATGGAAATAATTTACCAATATGACATTTTTGGTCGTACTAGTGTCAAATTGTTTGAAATGTTGATCGCATTAGGCAATCCGCATTGCTTATCTAGTAATGCTTGAAGGCTTAGCCACGTTGTGTTTCTTCTCGGCCGATTGTCGTGAAATATACACAATGAATTTACATGAAATCTACATCATCAATATTTTCCCATCAATCTCATTTCATTAATCTTTTTGTATTTTGCTGATCTGTTGTTTTACCTTGTCTTATTTACTAGAACAAGTTACAATAATTACCGGATAACACACTTTTTTGTTTCCAGCATCACGATGTTGATTGAATTATTTTGTTTTTATTTACATCTGTATCTATTTTTACGAATCTGCATTTAAAAATAGTAATGGAACAGGTCAGTTTGCCTGTCAAGTTTATCAACTTCAGTAATGTTTGACATCTGCATGCAAGGCCAATTTCGATGGGGAGGGGGAAGGAGGGAGCTTTCGCTGGAGACGTATATCTACGAATATATTATATTTCTTTTGAACTGTCTTTTATAGCTGTCTTTAGAACTAAGAGGTCGTAAAAAGTTTGTCGATCGGAGCTTTGATAAACAGAGTAGTTTGCACAAAGTTTGAGAAGGTAGCAAGGCATTTCACACTCGACCAACCTGTGACATGTTTAGCTTCTGGGATTATTCCCTTCTAAAAATGATATATCCTCTCTTAATAATGTTTTATCCAATCAAATTTCCACACTTTAAAGTACTGTCCAATTTTGTCATTTATTATTTATTCATTTGAATGGTTTTTAACTTCGTGCTTCACTTGAAGGGTATTTCACTTATATGACGATTTTTCCTCGCCGATGTATTAAAATATGCCCATAATTTCAAACTGTAACGTTGAAATACAACAAAAATACATATGACGTGTAGTTTGAATGAGACCGGATACACGCTGAATTAAGAGGGAAGCTTTTGGAGACGTGAAGGGTTAGGGTCAAAAAGAGTTGACATAGTGCAACGTTTGGAACAATGCTTGATCTAGGCAGAACATTTAGTTCAGGTGTTCTTTTGGTAATTCTGAGTTCAGTTCAGAACGAAATATATCCCACTTATCAAAACAAATCAGACTTAGAACTTGAGCAAGTCGCACATGAGGACAAAATAGAAAAGAAACTTTGCATAAAGTACATGCATATATGGCGACGGGCAAATTAATGGCGCAGCATTAATCCGAATTCTGTTTTATATTCCCCATTTACTGTTTGTAGATTATGAAATAGAACACCTTCTGAAGCGTTATGCTTTTATCTTTTGTAGACACTCCTATGATTGATTGATTGACAGCAGAAGGAACTAGACAACACATTATAAAAGAAGCTGTAAATTCTATATATAAGCTGTACAAAGTGATACGGTATCGCGAGACTCATTTTTAAGGACAGACACTTAAAGGGTTGACCAGTTCAATAGGCCAGCCGGAAATCAGTTGGACAGGTGCGATCGGAGGTCAAAGTGTTCACACTGTCGATTTCAATTACAATTGATGTCGTCTACACACCGGAAATTGTTTATAAGCTCGGCTGGTGTTAAAATATCTCTTAACATATTCATTATAAATAGGCATAGGACATTAAAAAATAAGCTATTCACCAAACGCAGTTTGTCATACAAGGTATTAAAAGACTATTGACGGGAAATATTTTAATAGCTAACAATCTGAGTGTAGAAATCGTTAAATGTTCACGAAGGTAAAATGAGATAATTATATTCATGATAAGATTGCTTTGTTAATCATCTGAAGAATGTTTTCATTAGTCTATTCCATGTCAGCGAATAGTAAAGTGTTTTGCTTTTCTATCAACAGTCATTCTATCTACAGTCATTAAGTTTAATTCGACGATCAGCTCTAATCATAGATGCGGCAAGCTTCGATAGAATTTTGAACAATTGTGTTCGTATCTTGAATGTCCGTGGATTAAGCCAGCTTTAAGACGTTTGGAGGCGACCCTTAACACTGAGATTTGAGAACGAATGCTGCACGCTTTACTTACAATAGCCGAAATGTAAACTGGCAATATCTGGAAGAGTCCCTGACTAATGGTGCTTGTCGAGTGGCCTTAACTGGGAGGCAGGCCAGCGCTTTAAAGACGTATACATTTTCCACTCGAACAGTACCTTCAATTGAGGGTCTAGATTGATCGGTGTGGTTGATGGGTGCCCGAGCTATCAGACCTCTGAAGTAAATAACAAGGCACATTCGTCTGGTCGTTGACTAAACATGCTGGCAGGTCAAGATGCGGTCACAAACTCGCCGTCTCTCTCGGCTAGAGCGCAAGACCTCTCGTTCTAAATCAAACCGCTATCAATTAATTGCAAAGAGAAAAATGATCTTGGATGTCGTTCAGGTAGATTACAATGTGTGGGGAAAGAAAGTTCTTCCACATCAATCTGATGAAAGTTTCTCACGAATCACATGACATATCAAATTTAGCCTGTATACCAATCTGAATGACCTTCCAACATGATCAAATAAATAAAACTTGCGGCGTCTAATGTTAACAGTTACCACTTACATACATTTATATTTTTCGTGACTTCGTCTATTTTTTGGCATAAAAGAGTAAAGAATTTTAACGACTGGTACACGTTCGAAAGTCAATTATTACGCAAGCATTTGCAGTTTTAGTTTATTCTAATTAACGAAAGCAAATCAAATATATAGACGGACCAAGGTAGGCAAAAGTTCACTATTAAGCAGCATAATTTGATAATATTCATTTTACATCCATAGACCCTCGTGCTTCAAATCCTGAAGAATACGGTTTTGTCACGGGGATATTTTCGTTATTACCTACATGCCGTAGAAAATTTCCATTATACAAAAATATATATATTTTTTTATTTATTCCAGCATTGACACTTTCTTCAAAGGAAACGATTTACAATCTTTTCGCACAATTATTATTTCATCCCGTTAACGTATGTTGATTGTTATTGCTTGTGTATATTTCCACTTCAAACTTGTATACGATTTTGGCTTTTCAGCGTCAAGTCTTTGTATTAGACAATATTAATACAGAGACGTTCCGATGTCGCGGGCCGGTCGGCGAGGGTGTAGAAATGGATGCAAAAGAGCTTCAATCATTGACACTGGTTCTATTTCAGCACTATTGCAAGGTCAGAGGTTACGCAGCTAATTTAGCAATGAATTGAAATCATCCGGACGAAGCTTAGACCTCACATGATACAGTGGAGGTATGTATATACAAGAGTGACGAAGCAGAGCACATCGGCGCGAATAACGAAAACAAACAAAACAAACAGACAAGTACTGAGGATAGAAGACACTTCAGTAAACAAAACGCATTGCAACTGTTGTAAACCTAAAATTCGGATACATATACCTAAATAATCAGTTGGAGAACACATGTATATGGATTCTCCATCTTACTTTTACACAGCATCAAAGAATTGATATAAGTGGGGAGTAATAAAAGTCAGTCTTCTATCATCTCAAACCCACTTCACAGCGTTTTTCGATTCGAAATTTAACATCTGTAACTCAAGTTGAACATTTTACTATTTAAACATAGTACATTGTGAACTGCACACAGGAATGTGAATGCAAGCAGTAATAATATGGTACCGTAGCTTGTCACAGAATTTGTTTCAAATCAGAAAATGTTCGACATCAAATGACATGAAATTTATAGCGTAAGTGGCTACCATGTTGTATACAGTGTTAGAATTATCAGCAGCTCGGGACCATATTAACTTTTTTAATAGGAAGTATTATAAATAATTTAACCTAACGGTAGCTGTATATTTGTATAAATGGAGATCTAGACACTGTAATGGCTTGTGAGACAACATCAAATGGCTATCTTGTATGTTTAATTGAGTTCATATCGTGCTCGCATGCAAGGAGTGCTGGAGAGTATTCCCATACCATTGTGCACGCACAGTGAACACAGGCGCTAGGACATCTGCCGGAACGCGAGCAATTATTGCAAAACATTTCCCAAGAGGAAGGCGCGCCCCATCGATCGAATTTCTATCCGGGAAAAATAATCGAAATGTCTGGCGACTGGTGATTAGGCGGCCAGGCAGATCCAAAATACGATAGGGAAATATCATTTCAGATGCATTTGTTCTTAGTCCTTGTCTGCAGTACACCACTGTGTGGGTTCCGCCAATTGAATCCCATTACGCGTACTGGAATTTAGGCCGCCAGTTTGTCTCAATGGAGCAGTGGAGTGGATGGTGAGATTTGAGTTGGAAATACATTATAAGGGTGAACATTCAGCTATTTGCAGAAAGAGCAAATAGGGGTCGTTCTATCTACTTTCCGCAGTTGTCGACCTCCCGTTTCTATTATCCGTGTCATAGAACTGATCAATAGTCAGAACTATAGCCTTCGTCAATGGCGCGCTCTTGTTTCCAACGGTTATAAATGTACGTGTGAGACACAACACGTGAGATCACGTACGCAAACAAACGCGAAGACTTAGTGTCAATATGACCTGGGGGGATTATATTGTACCCCTCATGACAGGGCTCCCAGACACTTCCCACCCGACAATATCTAAAGCCGTCCCATTTCATTGAAAGGTCACATTTATGAGTCGACACAATCGCGGTCCAGGCTGGTATTAGTGTAGTTGGTTGCAGGAGTTGTCGCCCTTTAATCACATGTTGACATGCTCATAAATTGAACACATGCACCCAATTAAATCAGAAATAATCTAACTTGTTTAAGCGGCATTTACAAGCTGGGAACGTAATAAAACACAACTTTAAATTATTTTCAACTTATTGCTCATCAATAGCAGCCCAGTGCTGATCCGAGTGTTGAAACAAAACATATCCAATACCAGGCTTGTGCGAGCCAGGAGAAAACTTGCCAGCATTCGAATTCAACTCCATTTGTCCTCATACGTATCAACAAAGACTTTGGTCAATCGGCTAAACCTCGCATGGTTCTCCCTATTGTGGTGTCATCGCTAACAGAGGTGCGTTTGTGCTATCCGTGCATATCTCCTTATTCGGGAAAAAGTTCCGTAAACGGAAAATCGTCAGGAAATAGCCGAAGCTGTCCAGCCAGATGTTACAACTCAAAGCACATGTTGTCAAATGCTAACACTAACCCTAACTCTAACCCTAACCCTTTTTACAGATTGATTATTTTTTAACTTATCCTAACCCTAACACCTAATCATAAGTCGTTTTCACAGATTGATAATTTTTAACTTTGAAAATTTGCAGTTGTTGTTGTAACATCTATAAGCTACTCATTAAATCACCGACAAAACTACAAGACTTGTCGTTCCTTCCACTGTAAGCAAACCATTCCATTGGCTGTCCACTTCATTTCCTCATTTTTCCAAATAAGGAGATATGCACGGATAACACAAACGATCTTATGCTCAACACGGCCGTGATATGGGTGTATGAATATGCATTACAAACATGCGCGTTTGTGAGAAAATGAGAGAGTGGTTGACGGGAGCAGTCTGTGCCCTGGTGTTCCTGGAACTAAGGGGAATCAGTAAGCCGATTTTATGTGGTGTCCTGTGGTGTCCTGTTTTGAGTCCTGTTTTTGTCTCGTGTATATCTTGTCATGTGTCTGTACTGATTGGGCTTGCACGCCTTGATATAAGTAAAATAGCCTTAAGTACGGCTTAAAATCCAACTCAATCTATCAAGTTAGGAAACGGGAACCGAATTCATTATGCAAATGGATTTCAGTAATATACATCACTTGAACTGTTGTACAATAGGACCTGCACTATTCTGACAATGTCAAAAGTATACAAATATACCATCCTGAATTCGCCTGTGGTCGGTGTGCTCCAGTTTCTTCTACGATTTGAATTTATCTGTACTAGTTTCCTCTACGATTTTTTTTGTGCTTCTTTCACTGGGGCACTGTATGTGAGTTGCGTTAATCCGATTTATGGCAAACTTCACGCGGCGTGACAGAAGAGTGTTCCCGTAGCTAAGTTTTTGAAACATTTATTGGATAGTTAAAAGTGACAGAATATGGTTCACTCGTCATAGCTATCTAAGGGTTACTTTGACTGGATTGAATCATTCGATTTTGAAACGTCATGGCATCAACGATGACTAAACATGAGTTTTTACCAACTAAAAGAGGCGGCCGTAAGCTTGTGCATATGGGCTACGTGAAATGAGTGAATAGAAATGACGACAAGTGCTGATTGAGATGTGATGCTATTGGCTGCTGATCAGGTTGATGCACTGAGAATGATATTGTCATAAGATACATACACAAACATGCCAAAAATAAACCAAACACCAGCGAGGCTAGCTTAATGCAATCCTTGAGAAAAAGTGCCAGAGATGAACATGGCGTTAAACACCAAGCAAACCAAACCATATACTGCCGCAGTTTGCAATGATAACAACCTGGGAATTTTAACTCTGCTTAACCGAGTGCCCTCAACTCTTGCCCTCTCTCCGTGCCGGTTGACATCATTCTGAGAAACTTGGAAAGTTTTCCAGTCACAGAGCACGAATCTCATCAAAGATGCCCTCTTACATTGCTCACTCTATTTCCGGTGGATTCTGTCTGCTTAACGAAACACTTCTCTCGTAATCACAGACAGGCGAGATTTGAGTTACCAGAAATATAGTCAAATTGTACGCAAACCTTTAACAGGGTTTGTCTCAGGCAGGATCTAATTGAAGATGTTGGCAGTTAGATTCTAAGATGGATATATTTTCGATGAGTTTTCCTTTAACAATTGTCACCATCTAATTTAATAATTTGTTGTGTTCAATAAATGTATGTATTACAGTGCTACTACTTTATACACGTTTTACCATTTAGTCCAGTTCATCAAAATTTATTGTACGAAACAAATGCTTTCTCTTTTATATTACACACAATTTTAACTGACAGACATCAAAAGGTCGTATTGTGTTAAAGTGGGAATCAAACGCGAAATATTTGTTTATTACACCATTTGCTCTTTCTCCTAATCTGTTAATGTTTTCATATAATATATGTGTGGAAAGTATGTAGATATGTGCCCGTTGATATGGGCACACCTTATTTTGAACATACTTTAATTAATACCTTTGGAATCGTCCGTACAAAATCAAAATCCGGAGAATGTTAATCACCATAGCGCTTATTGTTAGAAACTTGGGGCCCAACATTTTTGCTTGCCTCCACCAACATTTGAACTCGGACCTCTGGCTAGCAGGGCCAGCGCTCTAACCGACTGAGCTACAGATGCTCACGGTAGAACGAACGAAGTTTTATCCAGGTAAAGGCTGCGAATCTTTCGCTACGGTAAGCACTGACACAGGGACACAAAAAAAGTCTTTTTTTTTTATCTAAACTAGTGTCCAAAAGAAACGATACCACATGTTTGCAACGACATAAAATAAAAACTAAACAATGCAGA
>JAVFBZ010158225.1:0-18140 GCA_032466195.1 Katharina tunicata | reverse complement strand
CTGTTTTTGCATACATGTTTATTGTTCATTTATTTTTTTGGAAAATATGCTTGGCTTCTTATTCTTCAAGTATCTTCTCTGTCCTCCAAAATAAGTGTTTGAAGAATGAAAGAAATAATTAATAAAAGCTAATAGCAATAAGTGTTCACATGTTATTGGTGTTAAGCCGTTGAACTGAGACGTCAGTGAAAACTATTTTATCTTTTGCTAATAATTAACTAGATATTCCTGGAAATCGCCAGATGATACGAGTTTTGAAGTATGACAATTTTAAGTCTGGATAACTCTCAACGCGGAAACTTTTTATCTTTTCAATGAATCGTGATATTGCTGATTTTCCTGACTTTTTAAGCAGATTTTTTGGAGACCAAAGCTATTGGTAGAATATGTTTGAAAACAAAAGTTTGCTCTGTTTCGGAAAACTTCAAAATTTTCTAACACGCACAACAGCCTTAGAAGAATTGTTATCGTTTTTCGTTACCCAGCAGCTTATTCTAACGATGGTCACCTATTTAACACCTGTTAAGATCAAAATGTTTGGCATCCTATATATATTTTTGTATAAATGTAGAGAAAGAAAATTTTGCTTGCCTCCACCGGGATTCGAACTCGGGTCTCTGGCTATCAGGGCCATATAGTGTATCTGATAAAAGTTCATTCTAAAACTGAAACCAAATAAATACTTTTTTTTTATCTTCAATTTAAACGACTGTTAATATTGTTTATATATATATTTTTTTGGAGAATTATGTTTTATGTGACCGATTATGAATAACGTGCTGTGTGTTTGGTTTTCTGGCACGGAGCAAGAGGAATGTTTACTTAAAACATTCTCAGCCTGTGTTGGTTAGCACTCCGGGCATGGATTTAGAATAATGCTTTTACAACTAACGTAATTGTGATCTTTAAAATAAAACCTGCGGTATATTTTCTTTATCCATCGTCTGTCAGAAACTGTTTACAATAAAACCAGAAGAGCCTGACTCAGTAGTTAATGCACCGTTTACTTTCCAACAGATAAACGATAGATAAATACTGAGAACTTTGTAACTCTGTAAAACATCTCAGTGGCACATCTGATGGGTCCTACGCGTATAACGCGGTTAATGCAGTAAAGCTTTATATTCAAATCCCGAGATTTTACCCTTTTTCATCACTATAGCTTTAAGGAAACAAAGGTGTCTTTAATCTAATGAACACGCATTGATCTTGTACTACATTTAAAGTTGGAAACGACAACGCATCAATTGGGTACGGACGTGGCCAGGGCCATGTTCTAGCTTGTCTGATAATACATATTCTTTAGTTTTGATGAAAGACTGAAATGAAAATCGCCTGTAATTAAATTACCTTAAATACTTCCAGCTGCTTTAGGTGTGCAAAATTAAGTGTTCCTGCTTTTAGCTCTTATCAGTGGCTGCTTTAACGTCAACTTTATTTAACGAACGTGAGAAACTATAAAACATTTATTTGACAAGCAAAATACACTGCCCTTTCTTGTTACCACTTTTCAAACATCAAAATATAAAGCTGTTCGGTAAGTAGTCTTCTAACACTAATTAGTCGCGAAATGTCAGCTATCTCTCAAATACCAATTCTCTGCATTATCTTAAAGTACCTTAACAAGAGTCGAGAACTACAAACTGTATCCCACTTGAGTAAGGTTCTTGCTTTTATCTCTCACACTTTCTTCATTCATTTCAAATTCATATGTATAACTTCTAACGTGTGTTATTTAGGAATCACTAATTGACAAGAAGCGTTACTGTGTTTCCGGTTACCGGAGATGAGTTCAGGTGGTCAGTAGAAATAGGTATCTACTTCGACCAACCTCCAGAAAGTTAAGATTTCCACGTATCGAAAAGTCAAAAATTCAGTTTTTTTTTTATAAACACTGTTAAAAATATTTCTGTTGGCTCACATAGATGTCAGACTCAACGCTGGAATGCTCTGAGAACAAAGATTACATGACAACCGATAATATTTCGCATCATGGCTTTATACATAGAGTATGTGGCATTTAGAATGTTGTATTTTTGCTTCAATATGAATTGACATAGTTTGCCTTACAGATATGCGCGACACAGTAACGGTCTGTACATAGAATCATGGACACTTTTGATGAAATCATTTTTGGTGGTATATGGGTTTTACACAGTCGTTGTTATTAAAGCCGATTAGAAGACGTACACGGTTAAGAATAATACAATTACCTGAATGCTTTAATAGGGTGTCTCTTCTCTAATTTAATAATAACAGCAGTTGATTCTCTAACAGTTGGGTTCAATAGAGTCTAAACTAATCTGGATATACCTCAAATGTTAGAAATACAGGTTTATACCAACAATCACTAAGTCCGATTTCGTTTTTATTTCTGTATACCTAATTGCTCTCTTGGATCAATCACACAAGACTTAGTCGTAGTTGTCACAAGACAAGATATAATAAACATATGTCATACCTAAGAAGGCAGGCATGTTAAATGTTCTTCGAGGTAATTATTCCAAACTATCGTTTATAATTCTACATGTATCTTGCATAACATTTTTACAAAACCTATAGAATTGTTTTAGGTCAAATATTATTTGCGTCATGTCCTAGTCAACCATATTTGATTCATCTTTGTAAAGTACACTTACTAATTCTGCTGATGAGTATCGACTTTTATACTGTATATGGTAGGGTAAATAGTGTTTCTGTGGAGGCCTAAAGGTCGTCGACATGTAACCAATCAACCCTAAAGTGTACAAAATCTGCAATATACCTGAATCTCAAATACTGGCATCGCTATATCTTGCAGGCCAAATGGGCATATGGGTTCGATTTGGATGTTTTCAACATTTTTGTACCGTAAGTGTATCATCAGGGTTTTAGACCAATCACCGACAATGTAAGCCATATATATTGTTTCTTTTGAATTTTTTGACAGGTCAATAATCGGATATTTAGAACAGAAACACCTGCACATGAGAGTACACCTACTCCATTTGAAACTACTATATACAAATTGTTGTTACGTTTTCACAATCACGTGGTTGCAATGAAGACGAAGGTTATCACAAAGCAAAGAGAATCGGCCGAAATAATTAATTTATTACAGCCTAAATGTCAGAATTTTGTTGGCAATCAGGTTGTTAATTTATCCTGGTTTATAATCCAATTGAAAATTACCCCAGATTGTCTGCATGAGAGTAAGTGTCTCCAAATCATGAAATGTGTTGTAATATTGACACACGCCAAATTGGTTTCTCTAGTCAAAGCTTTATCTCCAAATGAACAAGAGCTGGTTGAGCTACACTCATTACAATCTCTAGACCTTCGATTTAAGACTCAATCTTCTTTGTTAATTCCGTGATCGCGCATTGAAGCTGGTGTTGTAAACCCTGTTTAATTAAGATGCAAACGTTGAATGGAACTGTGAATGCGTTCAAATCTACACATTCAATATAACTGACTTGAAATCAGGTGACATACGGAAATGTGCGGTGTCTGAGCAGGACGAACAGATTTACCTATGTAGATACCTCATTCTATTCGCAAACAAGCCCCGGTAATGCGTGCGCAAACCACAGCCTACAAGGGTGATCAGGCTGAACAAATACTTCGATGGACAATGTCATTAAATATGGAATTAAAAAACACTTTATGTTGTCAATATAAATTATATATCACAAGTTGTTATTTCCTAACCTTTCTGTGTTAATGGGGTAGCATTTTGTTCTCATAATCTTTCAGGGTGGCTTTAAAAGTGATTGAGTAATTGTGCAATGAGTCAAGGCTATATATGTATTCGCAGTCATTTGTTATTTCGGTTTATTTGACATCAGCATCAAGAAAGAAGTCTTAAGTGCTGAGGTTAGCCGTTTGAAAAAACGCCCCACACTTACTTATATACATATATTAAAAACAAATCACTGAAATAAACTGATATATATAAATACAGCGATAATAGTTTGCGTGATGAAAGTTTCAAAACAGTTTAATATCAGCATAAAAAACTTTTTTTGCGTAACTCCCATTTTGTATAACCTTGTTTCGTCTTGTTTCTGAACCTCGGCCATCACTGCCAATATTCATCATAGTCCATTCTACATTATGATGATTATGGGATCAGTAAATTATCGACATCTATCTTAAAAAATCATACATGGGAAATAATCACATCTGGCAGAAACTCGGTAGTGATGCACTTCGCCTTAGATAAAAACCTACATCCATTTGTTAGTTTTGTTTTTGTCCCATTGCTCAACTCTTCAGGGGTAATAGTGTTATGTAACATACATATGTCCACATTAATGACTGTTATATTTAGACTAACACAAACCGGTTGCCATTGGAGCATTCGTGATAGACATCGGAGGTAAATTACAACGCATTTCTGAAATTTGATCTTAATCTTGGTAGAGGTGGGATATATTAAGCCAGGAAATGCCTGATATACCGTCACATAAACATCGCCGCAAATTCATCTAAAATTATCTCAACGCTTATTTAATTTGAGAAGATGTGCTTGGCTTTGTTACATACTTCTCGTGGCCTTCACAGTTAAAGGTCTACTATGGTAAATCACTTTAGCTTTTGTTTAAGCTCTAATTTGTAATAGTTTACTAGTGGGCTTGCGGGTACAGACTTAATTTAACTATTTTCTGAGACTTTACTAAACATGATATTTTGATAATATTCCCAGCGGATAATTACATAGCTCTCCGGGAATTTTTGTGTGGGTATTTCTTTACATATTAAGAGAGATTATACGAATCTTAATGGAATAGTGCCGAATTTTATATATGTTAATCCTTACAGCAATGGAGAAACAGCAACGTTTCGTGGGATAAATCCCGGCTCGAAATACAATCACAAAGACACCCAGAGCAATTTAATTGACGTAACTGATGGCGGTGTATCACAGCAAGAAACAGTTGCACTAAAACAACCCACAAATGAGGTGTGTTTTGCTTTGTTTGAAAAAAATACTGTGCCTCAACACTTAGTTTGTGTACATTAATGAAATAGGTTGATGTTTGATCAGGCAAGGATCGTTAATATGTAAACATATTTGAGTAATTAGTTCTTGGGGAACGGAAAAATAACAGAGCAATACGAGATGAACAATAACAGAACGATACATGATGAAGAATAACAGAACAATACAATACGGGATGGACCTGTTGTGACTCTTCTCAATTTTACCCAATACGTTCACATTTAATAGAACTGACTTTACATCAGACGAGCCCCTGGACATTTCTTAGTCGCGTTCCCGAATGATTCCACAGACCAACGTTATATCTATACAGTTTATTGTCCTGCGACGCTAGTATAAGTTTCGGCCTTTCCTTCCAAATTCTCTAAAACTCTGTTCCAAATGTCGTCCATAATTCTGCAACATGTGGCTCACGGTTTACGCGAGACAACATATCGCTCATGTGAACTGTATTTCCATAATTATATTATTTTGTTAATTTAATGACCTTTTGCAAAATAGGCTTGGATTCGTCTTATTCTTCAAGCGTCATCTCTGTCCTCGAAATATTAGTGTTTGAATGAATTAGTAAAAGAACGAATAAAAGCTAATATCAATCAGTGTTCACATGTAACTGAATTTGTAGTAAAAGGAGTCATCAAGCTGAGACGTCAGTGAAAACTATTTTATCTTCTGTTAATATTTAATTAAATATTCCTGGAAACCGCCACATGAGACCCAATACGTTCACATTGTATAGAACTGAGTTTAAATCAGACGAGCCGCTTAACATTTCTTACTCGCCTTCTTGAATGATTCCACAGACCAACGTTATCTCTATACAATTTCTTGTCCTGCGGCGCTAGTTTAAGTTTCTGCCTTTCCTTCAAAATCCTCTAACAGTGGGGACCAATGTCTTACACAATTCTGCAATGTGTGGCTAACATCGTAATATTTGAAGAAAAAATTCGGGTTTACATGTACATATAAACTGTTTTTCCATGGATGATTATTGTTCATTCATTATTTTGGAAAACATGCTTGACTTCTTATTCTTTAAGTATCTTCTCTGTCCTCCAAAAAACAGTGTTTGAAAGAATGAATGAATGAGTGAGTAAAAGCTAATAGTAATCAGTAGTCACATGTTATTGAAGTTTAGCCATTGAGTTGAGACGTCAGTGAAAACTATTTTATCTTCTGTTAATAGTTAACTAGATATTCCTGGAAATCGCCAGATGATACGAGTTTTGAAGTTTGGCAATTTTAAGTCTGGATCACTCTCAAAGCAGAAAATCTTTATCTATTGACAGACTCGTGATATTACTGATTTTCTGAAGTCCAGACTTTTTAAGCAGATTTTTTTAGACCAAATCTATTGGTTGAATATGTTTGAAAACAAAAGTTTGCTCTGTTTTGTAAAACGTCGAGATTCTAACACGCACAAATAGTCTTAGAAGAATTGCAAACATTCTTCGTTAGACAGTAGCTTATTCTAACGATGGTAACATATTTAACACATGTTATGAACAAAATGTTTTGGTATATGATGCATCTGAAAAAAATTTCATTAAAAAAATTAATCTAAATAAATAGTTTTATCTTACATGTAAGTTTATAGAGCTGTTAAGTTTGTTTATATTTGGTTTTTTATTGTAACTTATGATGCACGTGACCGAGTAAGAATAACGTGCTGTGTGTTTGTTTTTCTAGCATGTCTAAAAAAAAATCTCTAATCTAGTGAACATGCATTGGTCTTGTATTACATTTTAAGATGGAAACGGCAACGCATCAAGTGGGTACTGACGTCGCCAGGGCCATGTTCTAGCTGGTCTTTTGATACATATTCTTTAGTTTTGATACAAGACTGTAATTAAATTGTCTTAATTATTTCCAAGTGCTCTAAATGTTCCTGCTTTTAGCTATAATATCTTTCTACTTTAACATCAATTGCATTAAACCTTTTCACTTTTGAGAAGAACTCATTAAACATCCCTGTATAGAAATAGAAGATCAATAAAATCACAATGAAATATTATTTTGTGGCAGCCGGCATTTACTGGTGGAGATTTGGTGTCTTGCTCTTAAGGTAATAGGTTCCGGTATGGGCCTCAGGCGGCTTTTTCTGAACTTGATCTGCTCAGTATCAAATAGCATTTGTTCTCTGCGAAAAAAATCCGAAAGTACATATATATTTTGTAAACGGATCACAAAAAATTCCCATCCTGTCTTGTTCAATATTGTGTATTTTTGTATCTTCTAAAGCAACTGGTAAGGTACATGTACGGCTTACAGACACACCGGATACATCACACTTCAAACCAAGACCTCTGGAATATCGCAAAAACTATAGATAATGAAAACAATCGTCACATTCTGCTTCGAGAGACATACAATATGTCAACGGAATTGTCTGTGGTAAAGATGTGGGTTATAAGTGCAATCCTCTGCTGCATCTGGTAATTCTGTAAAAAGTCATTTATTTTTTATTAACAAGCGAAAAACCAACATCACACTACTCTACTGACTTAAAGTCTCAACCGCTCTAACAAAAAAAGCATTTTGTGTTATCACAGAATCATATTATTTATTAATATTTTTCTCAAGATTTAAAAGCTGGAGGCTTTCCGGTAACTCTACATCCAGATTTGTGACTTAAGTGAAAGTTTAAAAAATCAAATTGGCTGCCAACGTAATGTTCTCCCAGGAATATTTAAATAAGGATGTTTCAATTTGCCGTCACATTTGTGTTGCGTTCTGAGGCACCGACGTTACTCCAAGTCAACGGTTCGTCTTCTCGCCCCTTACGAGATTCAAATTATTGACCCTTTGCATATAAGGTCATTCACGACGCTGAGATAAAAAGCCTAGTTGATACGTATGACAACAAAACGTATGACATATGACTGGCCTTCCTTATGTTGAATTCGGATTATGGCAGGATAAGCCTTGTAACCATTGGATTGTTTTATTTCAACACAACTGCTTTAGCATAACATAACATTTTATAGATGGAAACATCTGCTATGTTTCCGGCAAAACGTTTCGGTCCGTTTGCAAGTCATATGTATCAGGAGATATACCAGAAATTTTCGGTCCGTTTTTAAGTCATATGTATCAGGAGATATACCAGAAATTGTATGTCTACAATTCCTAGCAACTAGATCAAAAGGATAAGCAGGAAATATTTAAGTGTCATCAATTAAATCATATGCTATTCTAAGTGTCTCGACTATATATTTCTAAAAGAAAGACAACTGTTTTAAATTACGAACAAATATGAACACTTCATCTTTTTGGAGCGTACAGTACGTGACTAAAATTCGTGATGCCAGGATAAGAAATGTTATGGATTGTTGAGTATTCTGTGTTCTTAGCCATTTTTTGCGTCCGACATATGTGAGCCTAAAGTAATCATTAAATAGTTCTAGTGTCAAGCAAGAAGACTGAATTGTCAAACAGGCGATATGTGGAAACATTACCGGTTCCACTTATGTTGGTCAAAATGGTTTGCGTTGTTATTGCAAGCGGTTTCTGGCAGATTATGAATAATAAAATGGGCCCATGGTTTTCAGGAATAACAAATTGTTAGAGTCAATGTGGTTTCACTTTCATTAGTAAGCCAAGCTAGATTTTATAATACATTGAAAAAATGACATATAGAAATCTAGTTCACATTTGGTTGGTTAAGACAATTCAATGTCGGGCGTTGGCGTTGGCGAATTAGTCAAAATACTGGTGCAATTCATACGGACCTTGGTGGCAAAGAAGAAACTTATACTAACGGTACAGGAAACATATCCGAGATAACGTTGGTCGGTGGTATCACTGCAGAAATGGACTAAAATATCCTTATGCGGCCGTCTGATTTCAAGTCAATTCTATTTTATGTAAGTGGGGCTGGGTACAATAGTAAACATTGTAATTAAACAGGTTTAACAAAGTGTAAATGTCATTCAAACATTTACATTGTGAAGGAAAATGGAGTCTAATCCAAATGCCTGGATATTACAAAGAGCCTTTCTTGAATATAAAGTTTATTTTGGGAGAAGGGTTTGACTGAAGGAAGAAGGCAAATTAATGTTTGCCAATGCTAAAAGAATCCAGAAGACCTATTCATGAACAGACAACCTAGAATAATGTTGAAGTGGGTGATAAACCAGAAAGGTTAATTTCATCAACAGAACACTTCCAACCAAACTCAATAGCTTGTGATGTGTACTGGCATGCGGTCCGTTTAGTGTCACCGGTACTGAAGGTGTCAACCGAGGAGGTGCATACATTTTGTTAACAAGGAAATTGGTCTTTGCTTTCAGTTGGAAAACATCTAACATCGCAACACAAAATGGCCATTTCAAGTTTTAGATAAACTATGTCTATTCGATTCGGTATTGAAGGCAAATGTAGACTGATATAGCTAGATAACAGTCTCTGCCCTCTAAGTTTATCCATTGTGTACCTCATATACATGTTAATCGTATAGACTGAGCCAAGACGAATACAAAATTATACTTTTACTGAACGTTTTCTGAACGGCAGGCGTCAAACACATTTGGTAGACACTCAGGCAATATTGACAGACTGCTTGAGAATACTTACCGTCGCGACAACCCGAGAAAACTTACTTAAGTTAGTGTTACGCAAGTCACCATTAGTGGTCAAATAATATGTGAAGACGACGGTCAGTAGGTAATGAAACATTTATTCAGCAGTAGGATCACATTACAAAACGAATTATAATAATTGCTAATTAAAACTGTCAGTAAATGTTTGATGGGGAGATTAAGGTGCAGGGGAGGGTATTTGTTGCTCAATGTCGATTTTGAAGCAGTCTACGACAAATTACAAATGGCAACTTTACATCGACATCACAATCTTTCGTACATATGCAACTTTTTTGCGCCTGTGTGCTTTTTCGCTTTTAAAATAAGACATTCTGTCTTACGGGCCTGACTGCATGAGGCATTACTATATATAACTCAATCTTGATCAAATGTGACAGTTTAATGGGAGAATGGAAGAAGCAAATGTGAACTAATTATCTCCAATTGTTTTTGCTTGTTAAACGTTGGGACATTAGTTGAGTGCTGGCTTACATTTATTCATCATTAGACTAGTCTGTGCATGGACCATTAGGTGCTCCCTTCAAGGATCGAACATGTAATTATCTGGAACATCTTAACGTGAAATGGTCTAAGACTTGCATGGCCTTAACTCGACAATCAAGGTCATAAGGAGGTGTGGTAGGACACGCTGTCTGTTGGATTCCTGAGTTTGAACTTCCGGTTTACACGCAACAAATTCCTCAACAGACCCACTCAATGTCTCAGTTATTTTCCGATAATATCTGACTACAATTAGCTTCGCTAAACATCTTGTATTTTTAACGTGTCTTAACGTCTTTACAAGGATTAAGGGCGAACATTTTTTGACAAGTTAATGAACGGAATAAATTCTTGGCATTTCTGGAAAGACAGTCATTTAACAACTGAGTAACATCAGCTGTGACCACCCGTACATAATATGATAAAGAAGTCTGTATTGTTGTAGACATGATCACTGACGTAACACATCACAGCTAACCACCTGATTGATAAAGAAATGTCTGGATTGACTTTCCATGTGATAACATCAATCTGTGACCGTCTAGAATCTATGGTGAGACTAGTCCAATGCATCTCGGTTAATCAATTTTAACAGGTATTCCATTTTCCCATCATCTTCATTGGAAATATAATATTCGTCTATTTATTTTTGAAATTCAACCGATGACTGGTATTAACTTATTTGAGTAAACATCTAGCGTGTTACTTATTGTAGAGTACAATATATTTTACTGCATGGAGGTTACATATTTATGTCTGTGAGATATGTGAATTTGTCATGAAATTTAGGACAATACTCCACGAATGATCCTCATTATTGCTTTAGTAATTGTCTTAACTTGTTGGGGACGCGCCGTGGCTCAGTTGATTGTGCGATGGTCTAATGAGTCTCTTTCCCCGCTATATGTTCAAAGGTTATTACGAAATGTCACCGATCAGGATAATTAGCTACGTCACAGAATACCAGAGAGAGGCTTGTCAACAAAAGCACATGTTCCTTAATTTAACCTCCGTAACAGGAGATCTTAGAGTTAAAGACTGCATCGAAGCTCGACACCCTCTTTATCAGCTGTTTATTTAATTGATAGTAACAACCGAGTTTCACTCAGAAATTCGGACTGAATTGTCAAAACAAGTATTCTACATTCATTAACAATGGACACAAAATAATAGTTACTTTTATAAAGTCTAATAATACTTGCAGTTCATGGCTCGTTTTTCGTGGCACCTAAATCCCATTTTTTCATTTACAATTTTGTTTAAATTTGCGTCTAAAAAGTATATTCACATCGATGGATATATTTTCTATTCACGTTAAAATGTTTTTAGCAACGCAATTTGTACTCAAGTTAAATATTTCATATATAAATTTTAAACTAAACTAGAGTTAAACTATTTTACCTCAACGGAAAAAATTTTGAACCTAAGTAGATAAAATTTCAACTGGGGTTAAAATACCCAAGCCTTGGTACATATTATTTCTACCTTAGTAGATATAATCGAATTTACTTTATAACAATTTCTGTTGTTGAGCCACCGCGACAAAATAATCCGTGACAATAAATGAGTAGTTAGGGATCAATATGATATAGATCTACTTAAGTATCAATTTTTTTACTCAAGTATAAATTATTTCTACTCAGGTGTCATTTAGATCTAGGCCTAATAAGTGAAATATTTGAACTCGAGAAGAAATCATTTCTACTGAGGTAGAACAATATTTTAAGTTGAGTTGAAGTTATATCTACTAAGGTAGTAATATTTCAACTTGAGAAGAAATAATATGTCCATTAGTAAAACAAATAATTTAATTCAGCAACATTTCTAATCAAGGGGTTATCGTGTGGATAATGCCGAAAAGAAAGGCTAGATCAAAGATTTGTCTACTTGACATATTCGCCACATATGATCTTCACAATTTACATGTATTGCCTTTTCTCGAGATGCGCCTACAGTTTTTCCAGAACAAATCAAGATTCAGGTCTATCTAGAAACTTGTCTCTGATAATTTATCTAGAACATCAGATGATTTATTGGTTTTAATTAGTCGATATCCTTATGCCAGTGTGATTACTCTTGACAAAAATATATAGTGGTGTGCGGTGTGAGTATGGTGTCTACTTACTGGTGAAGATGGAAGTCCTATGTGTAACCTTTATAAAGGATATTAGTTTCAACCCTTACTTAATCCAGTGGCTCTTTGGTACTTAGTATACTACATTTTTTTTTAAATTTAAAAACTAATAAATTGAAATATGAATCCATCACGGTGGCCCGTAGAGGACATGGATATGTTTTTTCAATTATTAATTAAATAAATAACTAATTTTATTAGTAACACTAATACGCTTCCATAAAACAACCCGGGACAATAAATTAAAAGTTAAGGATCTACTGAAGTCAATATAATATTTACTGAAGTAGAAATATTTTAACGTAGATAGAAATTATTTCTTCTAATGTAGAAATATTTCAACTTGATCGACTAAGGTAGTGATATATAAACTTGAGTAGAAATAATATCTACGTCAGTAAAAATAGTTTAACTCTTGCAGAAATGATATGACCAGAGGTGAAAATATTTTGACTCGCGCTGAAATTATATCTACTTAATTTGAAATATTTTATCTCGAGTAGAAATATTTTAACTTGAGTAGAAATTGTTTCTGCTTAGGTGGAAATTGTTTCTACTTGGGTGGAAATGATTTATACTGAGGTGAAACTATTTTAACTCAAGTTGAAACTATATTGACAGAGGCGAAAATATTTTGACTCGAGTTGGAATGATATCAACTTAAGTAGTAGTATTTTAATTTGAGTATATCTACCTAGGTGAAAATATTTCTACTTAGCAGAAAGCTGAAACTTATAAAAAAAAATTATAGTAAATCAAAATAATAAATCGTGCCATTTATAAGCCACCGTAGAGTTCAGTAGATTGGTAACTTTTAATTGATTGTCCAGGTTATTTTGACGGGATGGATAAACGAAGATGACTGAACGATCAAGTAAATCCATTTTTATTTACTGAGGTAGAAATATTTAAATTAAGTAGAAATAATATCTACCGAAGGGGAAATATTTTAACTTGAGTTGAAATGATTTGTACTTTGGTTGAAATTGTTTCCACTGAGGTAAAAATATTTTATCTCAAGTCGACTAGAGCACTGAAAAAAGTTATCTATTTTTGCCATTTGAAAAAGACAAGTTGGCCTTCCATATTATAAGGTTATGCTGTTAACATAGGCCTACAGCCATCATAGGAGTGAAATAACCCAATCTTTAAATAACCCAAATGAACTGAATAATTGTGGCAAACAAATAACTTATTTTCTTATCTTTACTTTATTTTTAACTACCTATATGTTATGGAGAGTAGATGAATTGAACATTGCGTCCTAGATTCAAATTTCGACTTGAAAATTATCATCAGTACCTTTAAAAACACCAATTGCAATGAACTAAATAAGTACTAGTACCATATTTCTCTTTCGGGTATTTTAATAAGTAGCCTGCCGTTTCTAAAAACGACACTAGTGACAGAAATTCTCTACTAATTTATAAAAACAATTTCCGATATTTATCGGACGGAGAAAATAATTGAATATTACGGGAGTGATACTTCTGTCACTAAAACGATACAAGCCTGTTAATTTTAGACTCCCATATATGAACTGCAAATGACGGTAAAGGTAAAATTTACCCAAGGCAAGTGGGAAGAAAAATAAAGAGAAAATATACCGAACGTGCTTTAAGCCATTATATGCAATCTAGAGATTTTAATCATTTGCATTACTGAGATAGGTAGGATTTGGAAAATATCTTCTTTGACAATTTAGATATGATTAAAATTGACAACATGCACGTTGGAACGGCTGTAGAATCAAGTATTTAGCATCCATTGTTCTTTACTTGTAGATTTGCTTGGCGAGTTTGCCTTACTAAACAGGAGAGGTTGAGGATCATTAAAGTCCAACCACAGGGAATGGAATGAAATCAGCACCCACCCACCCCTGCCCGCACCCCACCCCACCAACACCCTAACCCCACCCTTAACCACTCCCAAACACACCCACACCAGATTTGTACCGTGCCAAATACTATATCTATGGCTTGACTTGACTGCATCGCTTAGTCAGAATTCATTTTCCTTTCTGAAATACCTAATAGTCCTTAATTGCATTAAACTTTTTCTTTTTTTAAAAGGACTCATTAAATATCCCCGTTTAGAAATGGAAGATCAATAAAATCACATGAAATATTTTTTGTGGCGGCCGGCATATACTAAAGGAGATTTGGTGTGTGACTCTGAAGGCAGTGGGTCCCCGCATGGGTCTCAGTCTGACTTTTATAAAGCATAATCTGCTCATTATCATAGAGTGTTCTCTGGGGGAAAAAAACGAAAGTACAATAAAATCTCTGTAACAATTACATATATATTTTGTCGACGGATCACAATTCCCACCCTGACTGGTAGAATATTGTGTATTTTGTTATCTCCTAAAGTAACTGACAATGTTCGTCTTGCAGACACATCGGATCAACACAACACTACCCTTCGAACCACGACCTCTGGATAATCGCCAAAACTATAGATAATGAATACAACCGAAATGTTCTGCTTCGAGAGACATAAAATATGTCAACGTACAGTGTCATTTAGGGGCGAGTAGGAGGAATAATTACGTCATTCAGGGACGAGTAGGAGGAATCATTACGTAAGGTGAATGACTATACCGAATGAAACTGCTTTTGTGAAAACTTTATACGGCAAAAAATATCATTTACATATTTTATGTCTGTCGTAGCATCCTTTTTTTAATGCTTTCAATATCTAAAGTTTTCGAGGCATTCCATTGATGTGGGTTGTAAGTGCAGTCCATTGCTGCTTCCGCTATTTCTGTAAAACGTACTTAGTCATTTATTTTATTAACAAGCGAAAAACCAACATCATACTACTATACTGACTTAAAGTCTCATATGCTCTAACAAAATTAGCATGTTGTGTTATCACAGATTCAGATGAGTTATAGCTATTTGTTGACGAAGTAAAAGCTAGAGGCTTTCCGGTATTTCTACATCCAGATTTTGTTATTTATGTGAAAGCTTCAGAAAAAAACCTTAAATGTTCTGCCATAATATTTAAATGAGGATGGTTCAATTTGCCCTCAATTCTGGGTTACGTTTTGAGGCACCGACGTTAATCCAAGTCAACGGTTATTCTGCCAACCCCTGACAAGATTCAAAAGATTCTTTACATATAAGACCATTCACCATGCTTGGATGAAAGACTTTGTTGATACATATGACGAATAATGGCTGGGCTCTCTTTGCATTCACTTCTGTTTATGGCAGGATTAGCCCTGGGACAATAAGATTATTTTATTTCTACACATATGTTATTGCATAACAAAAGATAAAAAATATAACAACTTCTGGAAGATGTCCGGCACAACGCTTTAGTCTAATTAATAAGGCCGTTTAAAAATCAAATGTACCCGTAAATATGCCAGAAATTGTCACCCATACAATTCTTAACAAATAGATCGAAAGGTTGAGCCGGAAATATACCAGAAGTGTCATCCGTAACATCTTATGCTATTCTAAGTGTCTCGACTTATAAATATCTCTAAAAGAAGACAACTGTTTTAAATAACGAACAAACTTGAAAACTTGTTAAAATTGGGGTCACTAAAACTTGTTGAAAAAAATTAAATTTTGGTGCCGACAGTGTCTGTATGTGACTAAAATTCGCGATGTCAGAGTACGAAATATTATGTGTGTTGAATATTCTGTGTTCCAAGTTTATTATTGTGTCCGACATATGTGAGCAAAAAGTAAATCATTAAATGTTTCTAATGTCAAGCAGGAAAAATGAATTTCATACAAGTGATATGTGAAACAGGCACCCATTGGACCGTCAAATTCTTTTTTTGAACAAAGCCTCAATTAGTGATCAAATAATATGTAAAGATGCCGGTCAGTAATCATAGGTAAGAAAACAATTATTCAGAAGTATGATCAAATTACAAAGGGAATGATAACTGTCAGTAAGTGTTTGCCATTTTCAAGAGGTGAGGAGCTAAAGTTGTAGGGGTCCATATTTCTTGCTAACCGTCCATTTTAAAGCATTTTAGGAACAAATACAATGGTAACTTTACATCAACATCACAATCTGTCGTCCATACCACCCTTTTGTGCCGGTGTGCCTTTTTGCATTTCTTATACCACATTCTGTCTTACGGGCCTAACTGCGGCATTTATACATTTATAACTCAATCTTGATAAAATGTGACAGTTTAATGGAGAATGGAAGAAGCAAATGTGAACTAATTATCTCCAATTGCATTTGCTTGTTAAACGTTTGGACATTAGTTGAGGGCTGGTTTACATTTATTCTTCTTTAGACGAGTCTGTGCATGGATCATTGGCTGATCTCTTCAAGGATCGACAATATAATTATCTGGAACATCTGAATGTGAGATGGTCTAAGGCCTTCATGCCCTTAGCTCGACAGTCAAGGTCATAACGAGGTGTGCTAGGGCACGCTTTACATCAACATCACAATCTGTCGTCCATACCACCTTTTTGTGCCGGTGTGCCTTTTTGCTTTTCATATACCACATTCTGTCTTACGGGCCTAACTGCGGCATTTATACATAGAAAACTCAATCTTGATAAAATGTGACAGTTTAATGGAGAATGGAAGAAGCAAATGTGAACTAATTATCTCCAATTGCATTTGCTTGTTAAACGTTTGGACATTAGTTGAGGGCTGGTTTACATTTATTCTTCTTTAGACGAGTCTGTGCATGGATCATTGGCTGATCTCTTCAAGGATCGACAATATAATTATCTGGAACATCTGAATATGAGACGGTCTAAGGCCTTCATGACCTTAGCTCAACAGTCAAGGTCATAACGAGGTGTGGTAGGGCACGCTGTCTGCTGGATTCCTGTCTTTGTCTTTCCGGTTTATGCACAACAAATTACTCAACAGACCCACCCAATGTCTCAGTTATTTTCCGATAACCTATGACTGCAATTAACTTCGGCTAACATATTGTGTTTAAAACGTGTCTTTACGTCTTTACAAGGATTGAGGGCGAACATAAAGGCTTTGACAAGTCAGTGAACGGAATATATTATTGGCATTCCTGGAAAGACAGTCATTTAACAATTGAGTGACGTAAAATATGTTTACTTTAGTTTAAAGGCTATTTTACAGTTTCCAACGACTTGTTATCGTGATAGATATTTGTCAAGCATTTATGCGCACAATTAAAGCCGGTTCGTGCGTTTTCGCATCAGAAAATATACTGTTCAGTTTAACTTCTCTGTTATGGATTATGTATTTTACTAAATAGGAAGCCCATCCACACTGCTAACGAAGTTGCCCACCTCAATAGCTAACAATGGCTTATACTCATCGATTTGTGGTGTTACTTAGTTCATGACTTTTCATGAAATTGTCACCAATACAATTCTTATCAAATAGATAAATAAAATAAGTAAAATAACTATTTAACGGTAACTAACAGAGAATTATGTCATTAGTTATTGTCATTTTTATTTTATTCGAAAGACATTTTGAATAATAATACAAAAAATAAAAATAAATCTTCATTTAAACATGGACAAGTCATCGTTTTACGCAGTTTGTCACACAAGTTGTTCGAAATAAAATCCCTTGGTTGTGTTGACGGATGATAGGTGATATCATACTGTTAGAGTTTAAAGTAGTAATGGATACGGTGTGTAACCTGAAACTTCATGCATCTGCTGTATGAGAGATCTCATGCTTGTAATTCATAGTCCCTTACCTGTAGACCAGCTTGGTGAGTTTTCCTTCCTTCACCCGAGAGATTGTAGATGATTAAAGTGCAAGGGCGGAGAGTGGAATTAAATCGTTGGGAAAATCAATATATTAGGCTGGTAAGAAAAGGCACGTCTCTCCCTGATGAAAAAACAAATTTGACATTTCGCTAGTCTCTCTCGCAGTTATAGGACGAAAGGCACTCATCATCAAGGAAAAACATGAACGACTAATTTGAGTCCATTTACGGAATGAACTC